>VOQK01002498.1:0-12468 GCA_015052645.1 Benitochromis conjunctus
GTTGAAGAGGCAGCTGACTCATCTGTCCATCTGCCTGCCTTTCCGACATCTAACAGCCTAAAGGGGAAGAATTATTGATGGCACTCTGACTTATAGCTACATCCAAAGTCAGATGACTAACTGCTGATGCTGACAGACCTACTATGAAATTACAGAAAGGGAAAGTGACAGCTCAGAATCTTACAAGTAATTACCAGCAATGTTAGATCTGGCTGACGCAACTCTGCAAATCTCTGACATAACTGCGTAAGACAGAAACTTACTACAGTTTGCAATAATTTTGTAATAACTGTTTTACGCTCAACATGAAGAAACAAATATACCCATACAAAAATGTGGCTATACAAAAATTTATGGAGCTGGTTTGGTCTGTGTCCGTCTATGTACAGTGAATTATTATACATGTGTGTTATCCCCAGCTGTGTTCCCACCTGTTACCTATTCCTTATTATCCTGTGTGTGTGTTTTTGTATTGTCTGAGTCTCCTCTTGTCCATTGTCGTGCTGTCCCTCTTGGTTGTGAGTTTCCCTCCCCAATGGTTTCCTAAAGACTCTTTGTTTGTGTATTTCTTGCTCTGCAAATGCTGAATCTTTTGTATTCTTTTGAGTTAACAGAAATTAAAGCTCATTTTTGAGATCATTGATGAGTCCTACATCTGTCTGCCAGCAGAGCCATTTAATGAGTGGAACCTGGTGTGGTCTTCTGCTGCTGTAGCCCATCTGCTTCAAGGTTCGCTGTAATATGGGTAATATTGGCTATTTGATTTACTGTTGTATTCCTATCAGCTCAAAGCAGTCTGGCTATTCTTCTCCAACCTCCAACATCAACCAGGCCCAGAGAACTTCTGCTCACTGGACTGTCTCTACAAACACTAGAGTTGGTTGTGTGGGAAAACCCAGCAGATCATCAGCTTCTGAAACACTCAGACCAGCCCATTTGTCACCAACAAGTTACTTAAATCACCTGTCTCCATTCATTCTGATTCTCAGTTTGAACTTCAACAGGTCAACGTGATTATGCCCCTAAATGTGTCAAGTAGCTGCAATGTGATCGGTTGCAACGTGCAGCTGAACAGGGGTACCTACGAATAAAGTAGCCGATTTAGTACAAACAGGATCAGGATAAAGATCAATGATGTTCAAGACAACCAAAAGCCAGAGTACAAAAGGCATCGTAGAAAATTTGGATTGACAGGAGGAAACAACTCAAACACAGCTAAAGGTAAAATTCAAACCTGTAGTGAGGAAGTGAGAAAGTTTCAGTTAACTTTACATTAGCAACATGCTGTCCTAATGTTCACATCCTGAAATGTTGCAAATATTTCTTGTCAGAAGCAGCAGCTGCATCTGTTACATTAGCAGGCTCCGGTGATTAGTTTTCAGTGTGTCAGAATGTAATGTCTATGCAGCACTAAAAGCAGTCTACGCTAAAGTCATCTGATCGCTGTTGAGAACCTCAGCGTTTTTAAGGTATCGATTTCCTCCGAAATGTTAAATCTCGTCAAACATTTGTACAAGAAGGACCGTTTCAAAAATAACATTGCCCTTGAAAATACTCGTAGGCTACTAAATAAAAAACAAAGGCTTTCTTAAGACACAGTCTGCTTCAAAAGGATTTACTTTAGAGCTCCTTGAGATGTAAATGATGCAGTCCTGGTGTTCTCTGCTGTCATGCATTTGCCATTTGCATGTCCCATTAAAACCATCTCTCATATGTTTTCAACAGCCTCAACAATACAACATTTATGAATTTGGTATAAATTAAGTTGGAGCTTTTGCTGTGGAGCCTTTCTCCTGTTGGTTTTACGCAGCATCCAAAAGCATGTTGCAGTACCTTCAAAAATAGCAATTATATCACATAATGGCTTTTATGCTATAGGCCAACTACGCCCTTCCAGTTTCAGTGCTTCACATCCATCCTGCAAGCAACATTTCCTGGTGTTGTCAGGAAGAAAAGGGTTTACTGTGCACTTCATATGTTTGTAGACAATGCATTGCATTTGGTTTGCAGACAGCCCCCACCCCCCAATACCCTATGAGTTCTGAGAACCCCGGTTTCTGAGTCACCTAATATCTCAGGTAGAACAGTTTTACCACAAGCGATAAAGCCAAGGTTGGAAGTCTTCTTTTTAACAACCGTGGAGGTGGACAAAATTGTTCAGGAAGACATCTCTGCTTGTCTTAAAATAACCTTGGCACCTTCCTTTACAAGAACTGATCTGTAGCGGCACATCCTCGGCACTGGGGATAATTGATTTCTTGCACACAGTACTAGTGCAAGGTGAGCTTCTTTCTTCGTTATCGTCACTGGTTGTCTGGCACTCGCTGCCGTTTCCCAGCTGCAGAAGTTCTTTTTGTTTTTCTTGTGAGTTCTTGCAGTTCTTAGATCTACTGCCATTAAATCCATTTCCCATCTGCTCTCTCCAAAACTTCAGCTGTAGGAAATGTAATGCTTGTGGGTTTAAACATATCATATGGATCCATGTGCATCTGGTGTGTTTTATCATTGTTGTTGTTTTATCATCTGTAGGGAGGAAATGAAGTTTTGTATTTGTTTGGAACCAGTTTCTTGGATCACCGTGGTCAATCAAGTTGGTGAAATATTTTAAGCTCCAATAGCATGAAGTTGACGTCTGCTTTAGCAAGTTATGCCAACAGCATTGGACCTGCTAACGAGGAAGCAGAACTTATCAAATACTCATTCATTAATGGATACAGAAATAGAGACATGCATGGCCACTGTGTTTCCTTTTCACCATCAAAAATGTCCCCATGAGTTTGATCGCCTTAACAAGGTTTACAGATATGTGCCGTTCCCCTTTCATTCTTTGCTCATGTCAGAGGCATCATTTTTTAAAGGTGTGAAAGATATAAGTTCAGAATCTGAAAAGATGCCAAAACTATCTGTAAATACTTTTACAAAGTGACAAAGCTACGCAAACTTGCTGCTGGTAATCCATAAACATCTTCAGAGAGTAAAACTTTCATTGAACAGTTCTCTGGAACATATCCAAAAGAATCCAAATCCAAAAGATTCCCACGTTTATTTAAAAATAGCATTTTTTTCAGAAAGAAAGGTACAGATAAAAGGATAAGTGTGCTTTTATGTTGCCTCCTCACCCCCCATTGCACATGTGCCCCCATGTGACGAAACTGATGTCATCGTTTTGCTGTCGCTTCGGCCGGTCGTGCACCTCTCGACACATGTAAGGAGACCAACAGATGTTATATAAAGCACACAGTATGAAGGTACTTGCCAGAAAAATCACAAAATAACTATTTCAGATTGTGAATGCATATTTGTTTGTCATTACATCACTTTATATTATATGAGTGCAGTCAACCAGCAAGAAAAGAGTCAGTTTTAGTGCCACCATGTATTTGAGGGCAAAGGTGTCACTTCTATGAAGCCAACAACATAATGCATACTGGAAATCAAATTTGCTCATTTATGTTTGCTTTCCTACACTCTAAAATTTCTGTCCATGTATAATGATAATTTTTCCAACCACACTGACATATGAATCCACCTGTGGCCATATTCTGATTAGAGTAAAAAGATCTCTGGGCGCCTTAATGTGAAAGTGTTCAATCCTGCGAACACTGACTTTAAACTTTAATGTAATCAAAAAAAATGTGAAAATGTGACTGGAAATATATTTTTTGTCAGCTTTGATGAATTTGAGGACCATGTAACAAGTGACTGAACTGTAATCCTGTACGCTCTGCATGTGACAGCTTACCTGTTTAATAAACGTGCGCATGAGGATGCACACATGGATCTTGTGGGTAACCCGTGAAGGTGCAGGTATAATTAATGCAGAGGAAAGAAACAGCAGATGCAACAATCACAGTTCCTTTTAAAAATGTTGCCAAACCCAGATTAGGTTCCATTCATTCTCTGTCAGTCTCATTTGTGACTTTTTACAAACAGATCTGTATGTTACCTTTAAAAATGAAAAACCAACCTTCAGATTTCAGCGTCATTGTTCTGTCCCAGCACCACTATGGCTAAAGCTACACCATGTGTGTAACTTGATGAGAGCAATACCAGTACTAGCTTCCAAGATATTTTGCATCCCTCACCTTACCATAAACAAAGTGTCAGGGGTCCGGGATGCAGTTAAAGTGACGGATTGGAGCTTCAAAGCTTGTCTAATGATCCATAGTGATGAGGATTATATAAGGATAGTGTGTTGTATGGATGGATAGTGAATCTCTGTGGTTTGCGTACATGTGCAGGCTGGTAGAGTATGTATATATGTATGTGTGTTTGATTGAATATTTGTGTTTGTCAGTGTAAGTTCACCTAATGCTGTTTCCCTGAAAGCGCTCAGCAGACACAGTCCAGTCCTGTAAAGAGCTCCTGTCTAATCTCCACTGTCCCTGGGCATTTGGAAACTGTCATTTATAAAACATGTTCCTTGACTCTACCCAGCATTTCACAGTGCAGTCATTTCAACAACTGCTGAAACAAAACTGGGATATCTAAATATCATGCACCATATTATCACTGCTTAACAACATGCCATGTTAAGCCTATATGAGACATCATCCGGCACACACGATATAATAATAATATACCCAAGTGCATGCCAGCTTTCATATACAAAGTAAATGTTGTGACAGGTTATAAAGTTTATAAAGTTGAAGATTTAAAAAACAAACAAACTGGAATGACAGCATCAATTATTACAGTCACGTGGTTGCCCTGGGCACAGCGGTGTGTGGCGTTGACACTGTTTGAAAGCTCTTATGGCTCCTGGCACATGGTTCTGTTTACATTGAGGTTCCTGCTCCATGACAAACAGGCCGACCTATCTTTATGACTATTTGTTATTCTGCTGGAAGTTATTACAATTTGTCACTGCCAGCAACAACTTCCTTTAGTTTATTCTTCACTCTCCAACAAATTCTTTGCTATCACATCCCCATAATAAAATAGTCGTAACTGTGCATGTACACATGAATACAATACCACAGCGGATATGCACTTATTAACCTCTGGGAGGGTGTGGTGTTATTCAGCATCATGTAAAACAGTGTAGCTGTTGCCTTTTTCTTTTTTTCCTCACTGGTTCCAGGAATTCAAGATGCCCTATATACACATTTCTTTCTCATTTGTTAGCTCAGCTTAACACTTTAATATTCAAATTCACTGGAAGGGAGTCTATAACAATGTTTTTATTTACGATTGACTGGTAGTGCCAGACATGCTCAGTAGATTAAATATACCATTGTCTTATTATCTATATGGGACAAGTCAGACAGTAAATTTCACTACTGTAGCAAAGTCCCATGCCACAAAATAGACACACAAAAAGAAATCATGAAATCAATTTATAGACCAAAATGTATTCTAAACTTTTGACTCATCAAAGTAGCCACCTTTAGCAGATATAACAGCTGAACACACCCGTGGCACTCTTTCTACAATAAAATTCAAAATTCAAATATCAGAAATCGAAATCAAAATAATAGAAATCAAATGTTGTTCAGAAAGTTCTTGACATATCTTTTGCAGAAGTTTCCATAAGTGTGTGGCACTTGCAGGTTGCCTTGCTTTCACTCTTCTGTCCAGTTCATCCCAAACCAGCTCGACTGGGTTTAAAGTCTAGAGACTATACTGCCCACTCCATGTTTTCAAACTTACCATCTTGTTCTTTTTTCCTGAGGTAGTTCTGGCATAGCTTGGACTTACGTTTTGGGTCCTTATCTTGCTCTGGGATGAACCCTTGAACAACTAGGCGCATACCAGAGGTTACCGCATGATGCTGCAGAATGCTGTGGTAGCCATTTTGGTTCAGGGTGCCTCTCACTATGTACAAGTCATCGACCCCGGATCCAGCAAAACAGCCCAGCAAAACAGCCCCAGCCCACACTTCCTCCTCCATGTTTGATAGTTGATGCCACATACTGTGGAACAATCCTTTCACCTACTCGACAGTGTGCAAAGGTGCTGCATGATGTACTGCAAGACTTCAAATTTGGATTCAGTCCATAATACCTTCTACCAGTCTTCAGAAGTCCAATGGCAGTGTTTCATGGCACAGTCAAGCCTCTTTGTCTTATTGTGACACCTTAGCAATGGCTTTCTTGCTACAACTTGTCCTGTGAAACCTGCAGCTTGAAGTCTTCTCTTCATAGCTGAAACTGAGACTTGCTTACTACAACCACTATTAAGCTGTGCTTGAAATTGTTGTCCTGTTGGAACACCTGTAGGAATTGGTAGCACCTGCTTTGAAGGTTTGATTAACCTCCATTGCTGCAGAACAGCTTTAAATTGTGAACCCGTTTTGTGTTCCCTTAAAAAAGGCTTTTTTAGTATAATTCTGAAATGTACATTATTTTTCAGTTTTGAGTAACCTTACCTTTTTTTTTAAGCTCTGGCAGTTCACCACTTACCTTTGTACCATTTCAAGCTATTCATTGGACTTGAATGAGTTGAACTGCAATAAATAACTAGAAAAATTGACGTGTTCTAAAACCATTGTACATCAACATGACAGGAAGAAAATGAGCTTTAATCAAAATAATGCAAATGTTCACAAAAAAATCAAACACACACTAGATTAGATTTACCCTTTACTGTTAAAAGACTAGGTAATACACTTCCCCATAAAATCTAACATGACGATGAGATTTTCTTTTAAGGGTCAATTGTTTAGAGTGTACCTATAAGGTTTTGTCCACTCTTCGGTTACACATCATGTCACTCTCTAGACAATAATTATCAGGCATAAATTACACAATCCATACCATGCAGCTTAAAATGAACATAACCTGTAAATGTATGTGCTATACATGTTGATTCCCCCAGTCTGCAAGCCATCATCAGCTTTCCTGGTTTATATACATTTTAGCACCAAGTAAACACTGAACAGTTCACATTTATAGTACCTAAATAAAACCAGTGTCACAATGACATGTACCATTCTGAATAAGCAAGTCGTTTTACCACACAAATGTTGACACTGATAGTTTTAAGTTATGTTTTTAATCAGATTTCAGGTGCATATTGTTATATTTTAAATATTTTGTGCTTGCTTTCTGAATTTTATTTTCATTTAGTCTTATTGAGGTCTGGGTTTCCTGCCCGTTTTTTGCCATTGTTTATTATTGAGGTTTTGATTTTTGGACCACTTTGGAGATTGAACATTCTGCCTGTTATGTTCTCCGTGTCAGTGACCTACAATTGTGCAATGAATTGATTTTATTTGCCCGTGGCAAGCTGCATTTAGGTCTTCTTCTCTGAACCATCACATGTCTGTCCTTATTATTTTTATTCCTTGTACAGGCTGTAATCATCTTACATTTTCCTGGAGCTGGAGTCACTAAGCCCTTAAAAAAAAAAACCCTCCAATCCAAATTAAGAAAAGGCAATTGTTGTAAAAATGTACAAATAAAACCACTGCGGTTCTGTCGTTCTGTCTATTCCAAATGCAAAGCCTGAAAAAAACAAAAGGCATCCTTTCTGCTGTCTCACAAGCTCTGATTTTCTCCAGTTCTTGAGCCCCTGTGATGAGTTAAGCCCCTAATGTGTGAAGCCCGGTGAAGATCGAGTAACTCATAGTGCCAAATGCCACGTTGCTCAAAGAGTTAAACCTATCAAACTATTTAAAAACAATCAGCAATTTGAAGCAAAGTGTCACGCTGACACTGGGCTTGCACAGCAGCTGTATTGTTCACCGAAGAATACAACTGTACTTAATAAGTAAGCCTCAGTCTTTTAGTCCTAACTTAATTTCCCAAAACAGATGTGGGGCTACAATGTCATTTAAAATATAATATAAAATCAGACACAAATCCTCTATGGGGTTGCATACAAAGGGCAACCAATCTAAAAATGCAGCCAAATCAAACAAAGCTACCTGTTGTGGGGACCCTTTGTTAATTAAGGGAGCAGTCAAAACTAATAAAGTATGTTACCATACACCATTGCCTTGGGGGAACGGTGATATATACATCTCTCTAGATATAGCTATACAGCCATCTATGTGTAAAGATATTTCTAGTTATTACCTGAAAGATGAAAAGTTTCTGTAGAACAAAATGCAACAGCGCTGTTACATTAACATAAAAAATGTTGCTAATTGCACCCACTGACCTTTATGTTAGCTTAGCTATCTGCTGCTTTCTTTTGGCGCGCCTGCTAAATGCTAAGTAAGTCGGGATTTGTAGGGGGGTAATAACGCAACTATAATTTTAATACTAGTAAAAACACTGCTTTATGTAAGTGTTTTCATATGTTTTTTTATTTAGGTTACTACGAAACATTTACATGACAACTGTATGCATAGATTAGCTGATGTGATGGGTGTGGGTGTTCAAGATCCCACACGTTTTCATATGTTACTGATTAGAGGGTTTTTCTGCAACTTTTCCTGTTACATTAAACCTGAGAACCTCCACCTCAGCTACAAACTAATTATATGTGTGTAAAATATTATAAATATATAAATAGGTACTATGTAAAAAGTCATCTTTAATGAGCTTGGGGGCTCCATGATTTAACACTCTGATGGGTCTGCACAATGAATTATTAGAAATGTTTATTAAATGTCACTTGTAGTACTTGCATGGTTTATTTAAGAAGAATTATGAATGCTTTTGCAGTAGTAGTATTGCCTTTACTTATAAATGTCTGAATGCTGTTATTTGAAAAGTTTGTGTGTGTGTGTGAGTGTGAGACGTGCACTTCTTACAAGCTTCTTCCTGTATGATGCACATCTCACGTCATGGCTCCAGTGTTTTCCATATACATAGCATGTTAGAATATGCATTGGCTGGTGCTTAATGAAATGGTCAGACGTTGCCTGGACACTGTCTCGTGCCACTGAGAGCTTGCCAGGTGAACCTTGTGTGTGCATTCGTGCTTGATCCCTTCATTAAGCTCCTGCCAGTCCTAATTTTTCTGTACGCATGTTAGATCTCTGTTCAAGTAGGTATAAGCAAAGTGGTCCCAGGATCGGCTCCAATGCCAATGCTAATTTGTTTGTGTGCGTGCGTGTGCACGTGTTGGTAGTATATGTTTGTGCTGGCGGTCAGAGAGGGCGCCTGGGAGGACTGGTGTTTGATTGGCGCATGCCGCCGAGATCTGCTCCTTCCTGTTAGCGTACGCATCACTTCCTCTCACCCTGCCCAGAGCTACTGCCTCGCCGTCTCACAATCACTCTGACACGATTCCTTTCCTTCTCCTTATTTTTTCTTCTTCTTCTTTTTCCTCTTCCACCCTCCTTCATTACTCTCCTCTTGTGACTTACTGTCCTTCTTACTCATTGTGTCGCTGTCCATCATTGGTTTAAATGCCTCCTGATTCTCTGGTCCCATCACTCCTTTTTTAAAACTTTTTCTCTGCTCTATAATTTCTTCCCATCATATCATAGCACTCCTTTCCCCTAACGTCTCTCCCTAACTTCACTCCCTGTTAACTCTCAGAAGGTCACTTTTGTTTTAACAACATGACTGCCACTTCATCATCCTCATCACCCATTTCTTCACCTGTAAACCCCCCCCCCCCAAAAAAAAATCAACTCTTTCTGCAACCTATTTATCTTTCTCTATATTCAGTCTCAAAGCAATCCCTTACCCTCATCCTCTCTTCCTCACCCCCTTCTTTCCCTCCTCCTCAGCTGCTCTCCCTGAAGACAGAGCAGGGGCAGCCAGGCAGAACAGCCAGCATGTTCACATGTTCCCTTACTCCAGCTCTGCGGCTGCAGCAGCACTCTTAAACCTCTCTACTCTCGCCTTACACCACCTCCTCTTCACTCCACCCTACATGCTTTCCTTACGCATTCTATACAGCATTCTCTTTGTGACTTTTTAATTTCTTGTGTCTTCTAACTTTGTTAATTTTCCATTCATCACCTCCCTCCTTCCTTCCTTCCTTCCTTCCTTCCTTCCTTCCTTCCTTCTTTCCTTCCTTCCTTCCTTTTATGCTTCATTACACCCTGTGCCTCCATTCCTTACCCCTCCAGGCTTTTCTCTGGCCTTACCCATCTCCTCTATCTTCTCGCACCCTTCTTAACATCCCTCAAGGCCATTTGTTTCTCTTCCTGCCTCAAATCTTCATTTCATTCCCGTTCTACTTCTTTCATTACCAGTATGGCTTATCAACTTTCTTCTTTCCTTTCATTCTGACGGTCTTGTTTTATTTTTATGCACCTCGTGATTCCTGTCATCTTTTCATTGCTTTCTTCAACACTTTTTGTTAGTGTGCACACATGTGTTCATGTTGCTGTTTTCTTGCGTTGCCATCAGCCATGTCAAATCATGTAGGGAAGAGTTTTGTGGTGAGACTGGCTTAGTTTAAAAAAGAAGTTAGACGTTTTCAGTTAAATAAAAAGACACAGAGATAAATGCACTTATTGAGTCTGACCGCTACATATTTCTGCCATAATGATTCAGCTCTCAGCTAACTGCTTCAGTTGCCTCTTAGCTCTTTGTGTCAGGAAACACTCTTCATTAAGTACCGGTTGTCGAGAATTAGCACATTAGTTCAAAAATGTATGTTATCACATTTTGTGTGATCACTCATATTATTTTTTTTATCTGTATATAAATAGTACAGAGTTTTATTTTTTTTAATCATGGACTTGGGGAAAAAAGAAAAAAATGTGTGCAGGGTTATTTGCAAGAGAGGAAGTTTTCCTCATTTGAATCAAGCGTCTAAGAATAGAGGTTGTCATATGCTGTGCAGATTGTAAAGACCCCAGAGGCAAACTTGTGATATTGGGCTGCGCAAATAAAACTGAATTGACTATCAAGTCAAAATACATAAAAAATGGAAAGAGCTGTTAGTGTTGCTTCATTTTTGACGAAACAGGAGGGTACACATTAACAGCTTAATTTATTTTGGATGCACCAGTTCTCTGCTGTTGGTCAGTAGTATATTTCTGTTTGTCAAATAGACCAAAAATAAACGCTACACAAATGTTTAATCCTGACATACGTGTGTATTCCTGTGTGGAGTTTTCATCCCCTTCTTTTGCTGACATGACATGTTGTTAAGTGTCAGCCTCTAAATGACTGGAAACTTGTCCAGGGTATAGTTCTGGTCACTGGTTTTGGGGATTCATACACCTCTGGTCAGAAGTTAATATACACGCATCATGAGCATGAATGTCATGTTAATTTTGGGCTTTTAATGGTTTCTTTGAACTGTTGTTTTTCCAGGGTGGAATAATTGTACATCTTACATCTTTATTGATGTTAAAATACAAAAATTGGGTTTGAATTTATTTTGGATTTCTGGGATCCGTAAAGGGTCAAAAGTAAACTTACAGCCTCAAATGTAGACATACATTCAATTAAATGTTTTGATGTTTTAAATGGTGCTAAAGGTTCTACACTGTCTTTTAACTTCACATAACCAAAACCTGTTAAGTTCTCGTTAGTGATAATGATGGTAGTTTCAGGATTTGTTTGACAACACTTTGGATTCACCAGTACTCAAAACAATAAGGAAACCTAAGAAACTGAAGGAGTATGCTGTACTATCATTCCATCCTGGAAAAAGAAAAGTGCAAAGAAATCATTAAAAACCTGTAAACTGTAAATAGATCTGCAACACACAGTTATCCCTCTTCACCCCATCTCACGTTATCCTGTGTTAAACGCCTGGTTTGGATAGTGTGATTTATTTCAGTCCCAGATTTTTGTAAAAGCTTTTCTGAGAGGCCGTGGAATATGTGTAGAGTTCACTCCACTAATTACTGATTAAAAAAAGCAAGTGCACCTCAAGTTCAGCAATTTGCCCACTGGTGTGTAGGTCTCTTTGAGCATATTCTACCACTCTCATATTTTTGGTCTGTCTAATCTCCCTGTGTTGTTATTGCTGCTGCATCACAAAAATGTTTGTCCGGGATCAACATTGCAACTGATCAGGCATGTGACGTCATAGTTTTGCAATGTGGAGGAAAAAGAATAAAAGTGCATTTGTTTAACGTTATTAAGAGAATGACGGAACAACACCAACACTGGGATATCAAATCATGCCACACATTTGGGTGAGATGCAAAGATATCAGCTAACGCTGCACACATACATATACCTGGCTAACATCCGTATAGATGGATAGAATACTACAATTTCATGACCAAGACTAAAGCAGAGACTTTCTGGGTGACCTTTAGTGGAAGAACTCGTACAATTTGTCAGGTTCAGTGATTTTTATTTAGTAGCTGCCTGAGTCTACACTCACCTGTCACATGCCTAATGAAGTCATGCATTATTAGGCATGTAACAGATTAATGCAGATGCACAAATGCATTTTTACTTACTTTGGTGAGTTAAAAGATTCATCTCCCTGACACTTGTGTTGAAGGAGGAAATTTGCTTAATTTGCACACGTGAATATGGTACACTTTTTATTATGTGCACATGCAATTATGTATTCACCATCCATTCATTTTCAGGTTGCGTTACACGTTCATCTTTCTTGCAGTGCGCTGTAGATGAAGCATTTCCA
>VOQK01002499.1:0-12708 GCA_015052645.1 Benitochromis conjunctus
TGCCTCGAAGTGCTTTATACTGAAAGTTAAATACAATATTAGAGAGACACAAGCAGCTGGTAATGCTAGGGTGTAAGAAGTACATTATCACATGAACAGACCTCAGTATAACCAGGCTCAGAGAAGCGCAGCTATCTGCTGCCACCATTTCAAGGGTAAAAGGGTAAAAAAAAAGAATTTGCTTGTTAAGTAATGATTGTTTCCTGGTCTATCTACAGCTAATGTGCTTACATCAGGTTTACAACAGCCTTGTAACTAATGCTGAGGGTCACCCAATCCAGAACTTGCAATAAGCTAAAAAAAAAAACTAAAAATAAACAAAGTCTGAAGCTTGATGTAGAGAGAGGGGCTCTCTCCTAAATCAAATCTGAGAGCTTTGCACAGGAGTAGAGGCCGGTGATTAGTGCTGTCTCACTTTCGATGCACATTTTAAATGCTTGGAATGGTCAGATTAGAAAAAATGCAGGACAAAAAAGACTGACAGTGTCAGTTTATTGACTCATTGGTATCACTGCACCATTGTTCCAGTGCCCAAAGCTCTGACTATAATTACAATTTCCATAAGGTTTAATATAAATGCATGCAGACTGTCTGTTTCTGTTGAAGACACTCATATTCTGTTACTGGTAAGGTATGAGAGCAAGTGAAGGCCGAATATAAAATCATAATTCAAACCTAAGAGGGTATATTTGCAGATTTTCACATTTAGATTAATAGTTTTATATTAACCCTTATACAAAATATAATGACTTTTTTAGGAGATCTTAGGAAAAACAAGGAATAATTCCCTTAAAATCAACATTTCTTATTGTAGTCATTGTAGAAAAACAACAAAATCTCAAAAACCACGAACCCTCTTATGTATGCATGCTGCAGTCTGAGGACTCTTCCAGAATGTCAGACATTAAAACCACAGAACTGATTGGTTATACTTGGTGGTTTGTACCTCTTGTCTCAAACATAACCTGCTCTGGAGCATGTTATGCATGCAGCTCACAGGAAGTTACTATGGAGATGCAACCCAGTAAGAAGTGAACCATCTTCATACCTTTGAAAACCCAGGGTTACCTTGCTAAGCCCCAAATCCTTCTTTATAGTCTTTATATACTTGCCATAGTCTTTGTTATTGTGGTGGTTTGCTGTTGTAAATCTCAGTTTGGGGTATTGTTCTTATGTTCCACTGTGTTTTGCTGTTTCTGTTGTCTGAGTTTGGTCTTGATCCCCTTTCAGGTTGCATCCTCTTTTATTTTGAAGGTCAGTTTCACACTGATTTTTAGTTTTCCTTAGTAGTTGGTGTTTGTCTCTTCAGCCTTTGCCTGTCTGTTTTACTCCTTCTCATTTCAGAATATTTGTTGTTGCTTCTTCCTGCTTTGGACTTTTGTATAAATGGGGTTTTGGGAGTAATCACAGTGCAGCACTTTTGGCACTCACTGTGACCTGTAGAAGTTTCTGAAGAGTTATAAAATGTCTTTTAGTTTTCTAAATTACTGTAAAAACATCTGTTAATTTGTAGCTTTCACAGAATGTCACAGAGAATGTTAGAAAGAAAATGGGATTCCCTCGGAAAAAAAATGTTGCTAAAACTAAAGGAAATATGTTGTGCTTACCTAAACATGGTGTTTCTACTGACGGGGCCTTCTTTGCAGGACAGACATTTCTGTCTTTAAGCCTGAAGCTTAAACATTAATAACACTTAAGCACCATCAGCCAGATAAGAAGTCTCTGTCAGGAGCAACCTTTTCTAAGACCATGACGGTATGTAAATGTGAGAGAAATCACTTGACTGGTGGAACAACATCAGTAACACATTTCTGTTGTTTTAGGAGGCCATGTTTTTTTTTTTATCATTTATACGTGGAACAGGAAAACATTCTATGTTTGCTTTCAGTTGGAGTTTTATATGAGAAAAGAGTTTAAAATGAGTCATAACATTATTATAGGACGTCTGTGTAACTTGTATTGCTGACTGAAACATGTTCTCCTCAGCTGCCTGTCTGACCATATCTCATATGAAACAAACATTTGAGACAAAAAGTTAGGCTAGCATTTGCTAATGCTTCAATCACCTGGATAAGCAAAAAAAAAAAAAATGTACGGCCGAAAACATCTTATTTTAAATGCATTTCTCAGAGTTAATGTGGTTAATCAACATGTTTATTCCAGGGGACTGTACACCGAAGCAGGGTCTGGGACTTGGTAACATAATCTGAATCAGGTTTAAGATGAATGACAAATGGACTGATTCTCATAAATAACTCTCCCAGATCACTACAACATGAGTCATTTACCCGTTTATAGCAGCCCCTTTCCCCTATGCTTCATATCTAACACTCACACTCTTGAGGATTTCTTGCCCAAGGATGTTTGGGATGCAGACTGGAGCAGCCAGAGATTGAACCACCGAACGTGCGATCAGTAGATGACTCACTTCCTCCTGAGCTACAGCCACCAACCTTAAATGACAGATCAAGGAAGGGTCTTCCAAAGCATAACAACTGGCCTTGGACCAGTAATACTGGATCACGTCTGTGTGATGCAGACAAAGATTTATACCCCAACTTATTCTCTCTTTCTCTTACAAACACACCTACACACACACCTTTTAACGGCTGTGATTTATCATGAACTGAAACTAATTTGTTTGCATATAAAGAAAATGCATGGTACAATAGTAGCTGTCTGTCCATAGCTCCATAGTTTAATGAGGCAAGCTTGGGCTCTGTTTTTATAATCAACACACCCACTCACCCAGGGAAGAATAATTCCATAACCGTCTTCAAACCCTTCTTTCTGTCTCTCATGTTGGGTTAAACTCATAGCTGTATTTTCACTCTCTAAGGTGCCATGGCCTTTGTTGTTGTATTTAGTCATTGACAGCCATCCTAAGCCTGACATAGCATATTTTTGGCCGATATGCCAGTATGATTTTCTTTCAAAGCCTTTGGGGTTGGTAAATCCGTCAGCATCGAGGGATCCTTGGTATTGATGGCGCTGCACAAACACATCTCCATTCCTTTTGGCCCCTCGTGGAACAGAACAATCAAGCGGGGTTAGAAAGTCATGTGGTACATTACAGTGACGGATTCCTGAAAGCCCAATAAAGACCCTTACATCAAAGTCAGTTTCAATTGATTACTTTTAATGAGTGCAAATAAATAATGCAAGACCATTCACGCACACTCACACAGCGGCAAACACGCACACACACACACACACACACACTGACAGGCAACAGAAACTTTTGTAAAGTTTAATGTCCTTCAATTACTCTGAGTTAAAATGTCTTTGAGTAGAAGTGATGTCATGAAAATATCAGAGGAACTTTTATCTTAAATCAGCATTTGTGAAAACATGTCGGAGGTTTGTATTCCTTTTCGATATATCAAAATAAGACCACACGGCCAAACCTTTTCATGGATAGTTGAGGCCTGACCGTGAGATTTCAGTAAAGTGTTCTTCTGGCTTTGGTTTCTTCAGGAAAGTGCCAGAAAAAAAGACAGACATTTTATACCACGCCACAAAACACTCAGGAGTTTTCTCTGTATTTTTGGTTGATAATTCTGGAAACACAACATCCGTCATTCTGCTTTATGTTAGTCAGTTTAAACATTTCCTTTGAACGTCTCTTTATTTGCAGAGTATCTAAAAACTGCTGCACTTCATCTGCTGATGGCCTTTATGTTTCTTGGGTTCTGGCATTGATTTGCAGTTTTATGTTCATCAAAGTGGTTATTATTATATTAATAGTTAGATTCCTTGGTTGCTGCCTTTTACAGTTTTACTATAAATTTCTCATGCGTAAATAATGAGTAAATACTCATTATAAATAATAAATACTCATTATTTACGCATTTGTACTCATTCTCACCAGACGAATCATATTAGCTTGAGACTATACTACAAGGAAGAATAACATTGGTTCTTTGTTCATATTCTTCAAATTGCCCAAGGCTTTAGTGTCGTGACTATTGATCAGAAGACTATTGATTACTGTCTCTCAGGCCATCTTTGGTACTGAGGTTCTTATACTGCTGTGAATACTGGAGAGGACATGAAAGAAATTAATTAATTTGAAAAGCATGCGACTATTTCTGGAAGATTTCAATAGCAGACAGCAAACTTTGACAAATACACCCTGACCTTGATCATTATCTAACTAAGAAGTTTTAGTGAACAAAACCTTCTGAATCCTTCACCTTTTTTGATGTTGTGTCAAAATACATTTGCATGGGAGACCATGAGCACTTTTACCTTTTTACTTGAGAGACCTGCCTCAAACTTGGTCCTGTCAATTGTAACAGACTAATATTTACAAATATGACAAACGGTTGGGAAGTTGGTTGCTGTAAAGTGTAATTATACTGTAAGCACTTATAATGGACAGGATCCATACTGCAGTCATTTTTAGACATATGAAAATTGTTACTCTATGCAAGGTTTTCCAGAAACGGACAGCTGTTTCCTTTTTCATTCTGTGCTACTAACCTTTACACAGTTACATCCACACAGTGTTCGTGGTTATGCCACACAGTGCCACCAGTGGGGTACTTTACACTGAAGCTGGAATCAGAGTCATTCTCAGCAGGGACCTTGTCTTTACAATGTATGCGTGTATATTTTATGAGCATATGAAAATGTAAACGCTGTTTTTGCTACAGTGTTATTTTTTTCCTTGATAGAAACACATAAAAAGAGGAATAGATCTGTGATTCATCATCACTGCAGCAACACAACATATTTGAATATGCAAGGTGCAGAGAGGGCAGTAATTTCCACGCACAATAATTCCCCCTACTTCTTTATGCAGCAGTACAAACAGTGTCCTGATTCGAGTGCCAGAGGCTGGTCGGTGGTTCGCTCTTTCTTTGCCTCCACATAAATAACTGTCATTGCTTGCTGAATTAACTAACACGGGCTGAGGGTTAATTTCATATTGTTGCTCATGTGTCTCTCTTGCTTTTGCGCTCTTTTGCTACTTTGCCTGCTTTGCATTCTGAATTCACTGATTAAGTAAACCTGATTAGCTGAGCTGCTGCCGCCAAATTCACCCCGCGACTCCAAAGAGGATCTCACTCTCTTCATTTGCTAGTGCTCTTTCTTACCTTTCAAACAGACAAGTGGATGATGAGATGTGACAGCTCATTTTTACCAGCTGGGAGGTTGTTTTCTCTTACTAAGTTTTGCACTGGCTGCCAAAAGCAAGAGACCAAAGTGCAAGCTACCTAAATACTTGTTACTCTTTTTACCTCCTCAGCTCCAGCGTCACGGTGCCTCCATTACTACTTGTTTAAGAACTCTTTTGCTTAAAAAATATCCTTCGACACACTCCATTTATCAGCACAGCTGTCCCCACATTCTCCTACAGTTTTTATCGTGTTCAAAACTTGCCATCTTTAAATGTGACAAATTGTCTGAGCGTAAATCACACCCGTCTGTCCTTCAGTATTCTTCATGTTGAACCTTAATTTAGAGATTTAGATTTTAGATACAGGCAAATTATTCAAAATGCTTGGCTATAATTCATCTAGTATAAGTATAGTGGTACTATTATTAATTTCTATGCTCTATAAGGGCTTTGACCAAGAAGCAGCGCATCAACAACATCAACATTTCATTCCACTTTAACAGCTTCTATAGTTTATTTATTAATTTATTGTTTTTAGTTCATCTTTTAAGTCTATAGATGGCAACTGACCTCGTTTATTCATCTTTGCAAGTGCAATATGTCAGCACAAATATCTTTGACATTTCTGAACGATATAATATATAAAAGGCTGATGCCAAAGTTTCCAAACGTTTAATTCCTTCTTATATTCTTGGAACAGCCACTTTTTGATGATTATAAAGTAATTCAGAAACATTATCCCAGGACATGCTCGTCTTCTTTATGTTTCTGTCATCCTATTTGTTTCTTTTTTGTTTTGTTTTGTCCACACTTCTCCTTCTCTTGATGGTATGTAATTGAAGGGTGGATTTATTTTAAGCAAGATTCTGCGGCGCCATCAAACAAAAAGCTATTAATAATTCCAACAAAAGTAACTTTATTCCAAGTTGGAAACTGGGCCAGTGTTTAGCACTGTCAGCGCTCTCGAGCTCACTCACTGACAAGCTCAGTATTTTACCAACCAAACAGATGGGATTCCTCAGTGTTTGAATTTCATCTGTGAAAATGGTTTATTTAAATATTATTCTGGTATCGTCATTATAATACAAACTGTTGCAATGTTGCAGTACAGAAGCCTCACACAATAGCAAAGAAAAGAGAATTATAATTCATCAGAACTTTTGACAGCTCAACAAACAGACAGGACCGCATTGAAATGAAATACATTAGAAGAAACAAATACATCTAGAGTGGGTGAAGAGTTGGCATATAAAACAGAAGAGAAATGGCTGCGTGATGGTTCTGAAATAACATCCCTGGATACACAACCTGCTGCTGCTGTAACCATCATTGTGAACTGTTCTCCTCTTTGGTAGTAGAGACCTTGCTGCTTGTAAGCAATTCAGCCTCTCCCAACACTCACACTAAGTATTATTTATCTATTTTTTTACCACACCAATCAATCATTGCTCCGATCTCTCTTTCTTTGTTATTCAGTACGTTGCAAGGACCCACAATAAAGTGAGTCCCCGAGATTAAAATGAAGGCTTTATAAAGGAGATGCTTCTAATATATATAGATAGATAGATACTTTTTTTTTTTGTCAAATACATTTTACCCATTTTCATTTTGAAGAGATGAAAACCCACTTTGGACTTGTTTACACTTGAATATGAGTACATGACACCATTGTTACAAGTACAGAACATCACTGGCCTCTGCCTTTTTAAATGGATTTAAAAAATGTTCTCATGCTGATTATTTCATTTACAAGTTGTACAGTTCTGCATCTTTTTACATGAGGGTTGGACACACTGTCCACTCTCTCCCAAAAGTTCTCTGGCACACATTCAAATCCCGTTCTCAATACACTGGAAAATGTTTTTTTCTCCTTGTAAGCTAAATCATATTACACAGCATGTTTCTGTTGCAAACAATCCGTCGAGTGGCATATGTGTGACAGCGATGTTAGATTAACTGTCTAAATATGCACTGAAGCTATTTGAAACTCGAGGCATTAGACAGGGTTGCCCTCCATCGCCCGCACATCTTGTACGCAGCCTTGATGCTTGTGATCAGAAGATGTCTCTGCTCTTATCCCAAAGCACGACACATTCTGTCAGCCTTTGAAGCTCAGCGCTGGATCAACAAGTTTTCACACAACTGTTATTTGAAAATGCATCTATACAAGGGAGAATTTTACTTAGCGTTTACTGCAAAACAGAATGAAAGCTCTAAGTGAGGTGAATATTTAGCTTTTTTGGGACATACACAGTAATCGTTTCAAAATGCATCTGTATGATGTGTGATCAAAACACCCTGAGATCAGGTCCGTAATAATTAAAAACCCTGTCTGATTTAAACATGTCTGATCTCTCATTCAATATCATCGTCTCAGGAATGTCCAGACACTTTCCAGCATAGCTGCTATTGTTAGATCACTCCCTGGAAGTTTGTTTTCTCGTGACGTGTACGCTCTGTGATTTCACCATGGACCTCAAACTTGCACGGTGAGCAAACATCAGCTTCTGTTTTAAACTGACTCAGTCATCGCTGGTGATGGGATCTGGGTTTCCAGCTGTGATCCAATCGTTTATTGCAGTTTTCACTTGAAGAGTCTGCAGTTTCTAAACTCAAAGGCAGCAGATCAGATGGGAAATACGGTGCATGCTCATCATTTTTTTGACATTCGTGAGGTTGTGCACCATGACATTGTCTGTCAGGTCGAGTCTGTCAAAGCCAACTTTTGCTGCATTGGTGTGAGGTGCCTAAGGGAAGCCATTTACAGACAATGACAGGAGATGCTACTGTGTGCCGGTGTAAAGTGGACTGAAAACGAAGTTTTGCTTGTCACGTGCCTTATTTGCCTCCCTGTAACTTCATCTTTTTCCTGAAACTGAAAATCCAGTTTTAATAAAACTGAAGGACATCAGCACATATTGCAGAGGCAAGCCAGGGATAAATGTACAGGGTGATCTAAAAATACCACCTGTGCACAACAAGATGATCTTGAACAAGAGGTCAGCCAATTTTAAATGATATGGACAAGGAGTAAAACAGGTGATTTTTAGGGGGTGTGGGTGGATTCCCAGAAATTTTTGATCACTCTTTATATATTATGCATAAAAGCCAGCTTACACCATGTAACACATTATGAATTCTATTATCATGCTTTATCTTTGACCACCTTAAAAGTTGGGCTAAGCGAGAAGAACGATGGGAAATAAAGCCCTGGCCTCATTGCAGGGTGACTGGTGCTCCCTGGCACCGAATCCTATGGTAGATAACGTTCACTTACAGTCTCCTTCTTGAGACATCAGTCAGCTATTTACTTATTCATAAATATTTCACTTTAAATTGGATCATCGGTGCACAATGTCCTTTTCAGCTCAAAAGTTAACGACAAGGAAATAATTTTTCTTTTGGAGGTCATCCTCAGTCATGCTAATGATCTAAGCTATGTGCACTATGAAACCCCACCTTTCCTCTGTTTGTGTCAGATTGTCAAAGCGGTATATTTTTAATAAATGCTCTGCATGAATAAAAATCTCTATGATATATCATCTGAAGATAAAGCTAAAAATATATTAATGTGAGAGAGAGAAAATAAACCTTTTTCACATAATGAGTAGAATCTCTGCTTCACTGGATCTCATGTCACCACCCTGCCACTAAAACTTGTACCTGGAAATGTGTGTTGCTGTATGCATCAGGAATCAACACTAATAAATGCTAGCTATCCTCATCATCCAAAGTGGGTAAATCCTCATTCATCCATTCATAGCAGGGAGGTGCACAGCATCTGAAGCATGTCATTTAGCAAAGGTCCAGGTCAGTTAAAATCAATCATCCAATGGTCACATATTACAATTTTGAATGACTCATAAATTGTGACATCCTTTTTTATTCCTACCAAGGATGCGATACAAATTAAAATGACACAGGGACATATTCTTTTTTCACATCAAAGTTAGCACATTAAAATAAAGCTAAATTCAAAATATTGTAACACTGAACTCCAAATGTTTGACTCGTGTGTTATCCTCTCTTCTAAGCCTTCAGACCAATAAGCATGCATATCCCCAGATGGATCACTAACAAGATGTAAAATTATGCACAATGGAAAGCTGGGTGGCTGAAACAGCTGAAAGAAAAATTGGAAAATGTAACCTTTCGTTAACCTGTTGGTTGATGGTAACAGTCTAAATTAACACATACTTGAATATAAATTATCTCTTGGAGAGGGCTAAGAGTGCCTATTCACACTGAAGTTCCATGGTCAATATGGTGAGTGGTATACAGCACATACAGTAATTCTAGGTGCTTCAAATAAAACAGATATAGATACAGATCTAGAATTATATATATTACACAAATATAGACTCTCCTTTTTTTTGTTCACGTTTGAGCAATGAACGCATGAACTGGAACAGCGAAACCATAAGAAAGTCATTCTTCCATGAGATTTATCCAACAAGATACAGAGTCCAGTTGTCACATAGGAGCGTTGCACCTCAGGTGGTGTCAGGATGACGTCTGTACAAAAGGTAATCCAACAACTTTAAATGTGACTGGTGTTTACACTGGCTAATAACAATGTGCTGGGTGCAAGAGCAGTAGTGGCGAGGACATGAGGGGGGCAACTGTGCTGTCCGCAATATGGTGGAGAGACGTGTGTGGGGTAAGAGGGGGGCAGGACTGGGGACAGGGGCAGGGAGTAAAACAGGCATTTTTTTTTTTTCCTCATTCGCTTTGAGAGCAAACAGAAAGAGAGAGAGAGAGAGAGAGAGAGACCTGGGTGCAAACCATGTCAGTTCCTCAAATTATAACAAGGCATTCCTCACCAAACCACACGCCAGGAGGAGGACAGCCAGTCCATAGCTGGATGATATTCTTGTACCTGTGAAGATAAGACACAGGAGAACAAAAACACTGTTACTATTATATTTTCTTCATTGTAGGAAAAGCTCTGCACAATTCTCTACCGAAACACAAATGCTTTCCTGAGAGCTTGTTCAAGGCCTACAGCACATACGACAAAATGACTTTGGAAATTTGTGTTTGGGAAAACAAGAACTGGAAGATTAAAAAAAGGCTGTTAGCAAGAATTGCTTTGTCCATAAAAATGTAATAACAAATCAAATATTAAACAATCGCTGCTTCTAAAAACACATTAAAAAGGCTAATATGTTCTTCCTCTTAAAGTTGAATCTGACATCAATGATGCTCGCGTATGCTGGTGGCTAATATATTCTCTCCTCTTTCCTCGAGCGAAACACTTTTTCTTTTTTTACTGTATCACAGATCTAATTTAATTTTTTTTATTTGAGGCATTTCTCAACACAAGAAGTAATAAATGTTGTACTTTTACTTTAAGGCCCTAATTATAATATTTGGTGCGTGACTTGGATACGATAATGCTAAACTTTAGCTTTAGGTTAGGATTTCATTTTTTCATATCTCTACAGTATCAACTTGGTAACAGTTGTAAAGTGACGTTGTAAAGTTAGAATAGACAGTGCACAGAGTTACTATTGCAAATCTGTACATACATTTTTAGTAAATGCGGGCTGGTGTCCAGTCATCAGTGTGTGCCATTAAGCTGAGGCGCACTTGGGTATATATAGTGTGTACTGTGTGACTATAGCTGCTGCATATAAGTCTAATACCGGTGGGCATTTGAAAAAGGAAAAACAACACGATCTCTGCAGCAGCAGCAGGTGCTTGTGGGTTGAGGGTTGTAAATGAAAATGTTACTTCAAGATACTTTTTAGAAGAAAGATTCTGATTATTGCAAATACTCTCAGAAGCAATTTCACTTATGATCTTTTTTTTCTATTTCTATGAAATCGTCACGTCAGCTTTACTCAAGAACTATGACACAATGTCATCCTGCCAGCTCTTTTTGTTCATTTATTTTGTGAGAGCTTGTTCAAAATGAATGCTGTATATACACAATTGTCTATTTATCCAGTTGGTTTATTTAGCTTAACATGTGGTTTCTTGCGGTTTTACACCCCCATCTGCATTCGAATGTCTGTACAACACATGGTCTAGATGTAGCCCATACAGCTCATGTCACCTACTATATATAGACAGTTGAGTAGGTTCTAAAAGCCTGTTTTTATTTAGTCAAGCTAAAAAGACAAATGCAAAAAAAAAAGTTCAAAGGAAGCTTCAGAAAATTTGGCATTAAAATACTCCTAAAAGCAGCATGTAGCAATAGCAGTTCCATGTTGGTGTTCCACATAGGGAGAAAATACCTGTAAGCCCAGATCGGTCAGCAGTGACCTGGGTAATGCTGCCACATTCACATTTGATCATTCTTGTGACTTTACAGGTGAGAATACAAATACTTGTATGAGATTGACAAAAATGAAGCAAAATTGTAGAAATGCAGCTTGTAATGGTTGAAGGAAAAGAACGTGTCTGCTACACAGGCTCAGGGTTTCAAATACGCCACGGACCTAATCCCACAAAACCTGTTTGTGAAATGACCAAAAATAGACTTAAAATTGTCTACAAGGAAACACAAAGTGCTGTGATTAAACTAGGAGAGGCAGACAACTAGAAAGAAAGTGAAAATGACCAGAAAGACAATAAAACCAAACACTAAAAGGAAAAAAAATGCAAATTAGCCCAAAAAATGATTGAAAAGAGACAGAAAAAAAGTGTCACTGAGACTAAACATGACCAAAAAGAGAAGAAAGCAGACCAGAGGCAGAAATGTGTTAAAAGAAATGCAAATTAAACACATAAACAGAGAGACAAAGACAAAAGAGAAACAAATAGGACACTATGACACACAAACTGACTGCAGATGTGCTTGTTCCTATATAAAAAGGGGGCATGGTAATCTATGTGTGATTGACCTTATAAATACATTCATTTAATTCCTGCACCTTCACTGAAATCCCTCTAAAACTGTAAATAAAGGCTTTTGAACTGCTCTGAAAACATTTTGCATGGGCAGTTAGCATTGCCTGAGCCCTGACAAGCTGCTATCACCACTGCAGGCAACTCTCACTGTTTACTGAGCGTCTGACATGACTAACAACTGCAAACTAGAACACAACCTCCTCAGCCTGCAGTTTGATCCGCTTGCGTTTTTGGAAACATCGAGCCAGAACTGATGAGAGCAGAGTAACAAATGACAACTGTACAATCCTGCCAGCGCATTTCTGTGGACAAAATAATAGGATACTTTTAGCATCGAATGCTTAGATGGGGAAAGAAAGGAGAGTGAACTGTGTACAAAAATGCAATACCATGAAATAAAGCATGATTTCAGTAATATTCATAAAAAAATCATACTAGTGACTAAATTATATTAAGATTTCCTAGATTCCTATGTCATACTGGAGAGTGGTTTTAAGAAGAAACTGTATCAGGGGAGCACACTGTTCCTCGCAGCTGTGGATTGTCAAGGCTGCTGAGGGTTAGAGGATATAAGGAAGGGATGGTGGTGCAGAGATGGAGGGCTTTGACCCTTTATTCCTCCCCACCACATCTCATTTGGCTCGAGGTGATCTAGAGAACAGGAGTGCCACAGAGGAGCAGCAATCACTCTAGGCCAAAACATCCTTCACACAGAGAATAATTAA
>VOQK01002504.1:0-10918 GCA_015052645.1 Benitochromis conjunctus
TTAGGTTTAGGGTAAGGGTCAGGGTTAGCCATTCATTTTTGATGGTTAAGGTTAGGGTAAGCAGCTAGAAAAAGCATTATGTCAATGAGATGTCCCCACGAGGATATAAATACACACACACGTGTGTGTGTGTGTATGTGTGTGTGTGTGTGTGTGTGTGTGTGTGTGTGTGTGTGTGCGCCTCGTTAACATTCTTGGCACAAGACTGCACGTGTGGTCCTAATAAAGTGCTGGTTTAGGCACACTTTCAATAAAAAGATACAATAAAACTCCAATAAAATTTTAAACGATACAGATTTTTGTTATCTTAATTTTTTGGCCAGCTGGAGCCTTTCAGTCTGGAGTCTGCATCCTCCCATAGACTTACCTGTTAGGTTAACTGGTGATTATAAATGGGCTGTAGCATGGTTGTCTCCAGAGTGTCCACAAACACAATGGATAGAATAGTTTGAGTGATAATGTTTACATTTCCATCAGAAACATTTGTCATTTTTGTTCTTCTGAGATGGTTTCAGCATTATACTCTCATAAATATGACACATAGAAAAATCATACTCACGGCTAAATTTGTGCAAAAAACAAGATACTATGTGCATGTGTTTGAGACAGACTGTTTAAATACATGCAGATAAATATATATAAAGTAAAAAAGGGGATATTAAAGATTAGATACTGATCAGAACAAGTATTTTATTATAGTGCTATGTTCCCCTCCTGGTTTCTTTTTTCTTGGTCTGTCTTTGTTGCATCTACATGTTTCAGATCATCAAGATCTAATTTATCAAGGGGGAAAAGCTACCTAAACCTACCTGATACTTTTTTTTTAACATAGTAACTGCCCCCTAAACTAATAACTGGTTGTGCCACAACAGGCTGCAGTCAAGCATTAACTGGCAGTGAGTCTTTCACGTCGCTGTGGAGGAAATTTGGCCCTGTTTTTTTTTTTTCCATAGATTTGTTTTAATTTAGACACATTTGAGGGTTTTCAAGCAGGAACAACCTGTTATGGTCATACCAAAGCATCTCAGTTGGATTTAAGTCTAGAGTTTTGGTTTTTTTAGACATCCATTTTTTAGACATCCATTAGACAGTTTTTAGACTTACTGCTGTGTTTTGGTTCATTGTCCTGCTGCATACCCAGAGTTTCAGCTTGAGCTCATTAACTTTTTGCTGGACATTCTTCTTCAGGATTTTCTGGTAAAGAGCAGAATTCATGGTTGCATCAATTACGGCATCCAAGTCATCCATGTCCTAAAGCAGCCCCAGATCATCACACAACCACCACAATGTTTGATGATGTAACTGGACTCACAACTTACAAAAAGTGCAACTTCCACTCGTCAGATCACAAAATATTTTCCCTGAAGTTTTGGGGATCATCAGTATGATGTTGTTGTTTTTTTGGGGGGGGTTATGTTTTTTGTGTTCTTTTTGGTCAGCACTGGTTTTCTCCCATGGGTGCCATTTACTCCCAGTCTATTATTGTTGAATTATGACCTCTGGCCTTAGAGCAGATTTGTTCCATTTACAGATGCAGAAATTAATTTCTGATTGTCCAAAAGATAGAAGACAAAACCTCGAGCAGAGATGTCAAACTCCTTTTACATGGTGGGTTACAAACAGCCCACTTTGATCCTTAGTGGGTCGGACCCGTGAAGTTTAACGGTGCATTTAACCGAGGTGTCTCAAAATAAGAAACTCTTTCAGCAGTGCTTCTTTTCTACATAATAAAGACATGCCGCTTTTGCAAATTAAAGAAACATGCTGACACGATTTAAATGAGAAATAAAATGATAGAAAAAGAGTTTCTGTTCATTCACAGAAAATGTTTCATTGTTTTTTACTGATCCATTGTAAAGAAAAGTAGAGCGTAAAAAACACTTTTCTGTTATTTAATTTATTATCTGCTACTTAATTGCTTTGTAGTAGCTCTTTATCTTTATCTTTGGGGAGCTCTTTATCGGCAGGAAAAGCTGTAAGAACCTGTAAAGCTTTGGCGGTGCTGTTTGTTGAGGCTGGGATGTCTGTTGTTTGTGCAGTTGTGCTTGTATTGTCGCACCTTTTGTAAAATCCTGAAGCCTTCTTTAACATCGTGGTTCAGGTGGAGTTGAACATACCACAGCCTGCTTCTGATTACAGACACAACACACAAACACTGCAGCTGCGTCCCAGCTGAGTCACCTGGACTCACCTGCTGCACCCTCCCTGAAGAACTGAATAATCATGGAAAACACATCCTGAGGGAAGCTGGGCGCGTCAGTGGATCCTTCAGTGAGTCAAGGCTGAAGATAAACGAGGTTTACGGTTTATCATCTGCTCAGGTTTCACTCCAGAATCTCCAGAGGTCCCCGAACACAGACGAATCGTTTCCTTTAGCACATCATTGCAGCTCATAAAGTTCACACGTGTTTGCACGCTGCCGTTTCCAACATGGAAAGTTTGTAACTGGAAGCGAAGCAGCGCTCATTTGTCAACATTTCATCTGCGAAGCTGAAGAAACAACAACACGACCTCACAGTGAAAATATTCACTTCTCTGGCTTCCTCGTGGCTCCTTATTACTGATTAATGTGTCTCAACTAACCCCTGTTTTGTTTGACTGAGGCCCAGAGTTCAGGGCAATAAGCAGGAGTTATAGCGCCATCTGCAGGCCAACTTTGAAAATGACAGAAAGCAGTCTTTTTGCCAAGTTTCTTTAGGTGACTGCAGCAAGAAAAGGATAGGAAAACACCAACGACAAAAAATGTCAGATTTATTTATTGTTCCTGAATAATTAAGAAAATTTACATATAAAATTACAATCATTTGATTGTAGTTTGAGTTTTTATGGACTGTTGTGATATTTTGAATCTTAAAAATGTTTTACATGGACTGTGGAATGCTGTGCGCAGTCATTTGTGTGTTTTTTAGTCATTGTAGGCTTTGATTTTATTATAATTTGTTGGTAATTATCTTATTATGAGAGTTTAAATTCCAAATATTTCAGTAATCTAAATATTTTTGTTTCAGCAAAAAAAAATTGAAATGACACTAAAAACACGGTTTATTCAACAAAAGCAAGTAAAGTAACAAAGTGTGAAAATGTCTAAACTCACAGACGAGTGAGCTTTTAAATTGTCATATTTCACAGTATCTGATGCTTTGAATGACACTTACCCATCGTTGTTATCACACACATTATTTGGAGCAGGTTTCTTCTTTCTAAAGCGCCTTCAGGCGACTGTTGTTATGATTTGGCGCTGTATAAATAAAATTGAATAAAAGCCTGAAGTTTTATTTGATGCCTCAAAACACACAAATTTGAATTTTTTTTATTTATTTCTCTTTGCAGGATAAATATCCATCTGTCATTTCTCTCCCTGGAGGCCCCAGGTCAGAGGTCATGACCCTGAACCACCCCAAGCTTCCCGGGTAAGAGCTCTCATCCTGATCCAACACAGTCAGAAAAAAATGCAGCAGTCTGTAATGTAATGTCATCTTTTTTTGGTTACAGCTGTATGTTATTCATTCATTGGTCAGTTGAGGTTTCCAGAGAGGGCATCGTGACGCCGAAGATTAACCTACTCACAAAGATCCCAGAGAGAGGTGAGCTGGTGATCCTGAGCTCTGCAGACCTGATCTGTGGCAAACACTTTAAGTGGTTTACCTTAAAAATCAGAGAGCGCTCAGTACGTTTAATGATCCTGACGTTGGTTTTGAGAGAGAGAATAACATAATGCCGTGCAGCAAATCTAATAGCATTACTACTACTACTGCACTTATTTACTGAAAAAAAAAAATCCTCATTCAGTGATTACACTGAAAATTACTCAGTTTAATAAATAATTATTTTATGCACCACTCAAATATCAGAGAAAACTGCAGTAAATCCTTCACTTTAGTTTGGTTAAGCAACTCATTTTATTCATCCGACCGCTGATTAACTTTACTCCCTCTGATTATCAATCCTGCAGTTATTTTTGATGGTTAAGCTCATGTTTTTGTCTTTGTGATCTTTGCGTTTCTGCAGCTCTCCAGCTGTTCCCCTCTCAGGCTGTAGGCAGTGCTGCTGAGGCCTTTCAGAGTCTGCTGAGGATTCTGGGACCTGAAGCTGCCCTGGAGTCCATGATCCAAGCAGTGAGCCTTTCACAGGAAACTTAAAACAGATACACCTCCAACATAATGTTTTTTTTTAATTCAGATTAATGTCACAGAAATGAAGGACAGCGAGAGTTTAGTCTCTTAGAAATCTTTATTTCAATAGAAAGAGCACGACTGTAACAGCAGAGCTCACTGGTCAAAATCTACAAAAATAAATAATTTAAATACAAAATGCCAGACAGCAGTGTCACCTTTTGTATTTCTGATAGTTTGTCTTCTCTCAGCTATTTACACAGTTATTACAAGTCTGTCGGTATCACAGTGCTGTGATATTTCTGCAGGCCGACGCTCAGACAGCGGCGGGGCTGCGGCTCATAGGTGAGACAGAGAAGTCTGGACACGGTTAGAAGTTTGTTTACAGACCGAAAAGTATGATTTTACCTCACACTGAGGCCATCGATAAATGCAACCTCGTTCAGTGGTTATAGTGTTAGTTCTCTTCTTTAAATCTTACGACAAAGAAAAAAAAAAAGGGCAGCTATGAAAAGCTGTAAGTTTTGATTAATTTCCTTGGTTTGTAGACAAACTGCTGTCTGTTATCACTTATTCACAGATGCATCACAGAAGTTCGATCTTAAAACAGACATCAGTGGCTGCCAGTCATCAGACAGGCACATGTAGTCAGGTCTTGATTAGTTCGGGCAACAGTTGTGTTCCCAATTAATTTAACCTTCATGTGAGTGGAGTCATTACTGGTGCCAAGTGTCTCCCAGTACTTCACATTCGAGCTGAACTGAAGAGTGAAAAATGAGAACTTTGTAGTGAAAATGAATGCAGAGCCTAACCGTTTATTCCTGATCATCTTTTCTTCTGTATTAGATTGAAGCCCAAATTAATTTAATCGGCTCAGCTCTACTAGAAAGATCTGTCTAGCATTTAGTTCTCGATCCTGTGGCGATGCAGAGCCAGTTCTCAAAGGGCAGAACCAGCTCTGCACCGGTGGAAGAGGTATACATGTGTAGGTGTCCGGACACTCCTCAATCTCACTGCGCTCTGCCGCCCTTGCCTGAAGCGTCTTCATTGCAACGTTTAAAACGATCAGTGGTTGGTTCAGTTCACTGCTGTCCACTCTCCAACTTTCAACTCCTCCTCCTCCCCCCAAAAATCCAGGTGTGTGTCAGAGGGAGCCAGACTTCTGACTGAATCCAGCTTAGTGTTTGGATTTAACAGAACTCCTGATAGGAGATGGAGGGGTAATGGAGTGTGGAGGACTCTTAGTGTGATTTGTTTTCAGACTGTCTGATGGAGGCATCTGAGGTTGGAGAGTGGAAGCAGGAAGTGAAGTCAAGTGTTACCAGTTTATCTGAAGCCTGTCGGCACTGCTGGGAAACCTGCAGCGCTCCTGAACACATCATTACTCAAACGTCACGTGACCCTGTCGAGGTTCGTCAGGAGTTTGAGGTACTGAGAGTTCACGGCTGCGTCCACGGATCGCCACCGCTTGAACACAGCCTGTAACATTTTACTCACTCACTTATGCACCCCCCCCCCTCAGCTTCCAGTCCTACCAGAACATTTAGGCACATGGATGCACACACACAGACAACAAGAAGCCACTTATGGCACAAAAAGCAGCAGCAGCATGAAGCTCAGCTTGTCGGAAGAGAAATTTTATTATTATTATTACCCAGCAGCCTTTGCAACTTTCCCTGCTTCACATTAAAACCCTGAACCCCCCTCTCTGTGCAGACAGCAGCTACACTGAGTTTCATTTATAGACTTGAATTAAATCTATGCTGCGGAGTAACATGCACCGCCCCGGAAACATCACTCCTAACAGCAGGGGTTTGATGACCGGGCACCAGTTTGTGGATGCTGGTTTACATCACTAGTTTATAATGGAAACTAATAATATTTTAATTATTAGTAAAGTGAAAGTAACATTTCTGCACACCAGCTGCATTTCTAGTCGAAAACAAAGAGCTGACATTGACAGGAAGTGCTCTGCACTTCACAGCATGAAGGTATTTCATGCAAGCAGATTTTATTTAAATTAATGAGGATCTGTCTTGGTCCTGTGGTAAATCTGTAGTTATAGATGCATTTGTTATTTGATATATCACAGAAATGACTGATTCTGAGTTTCTCTTCATTGAACTCAGGTATCAAAACCTGCATGGCATGATATCAATATCCTAATTAAATGCCCAGTGCATGCTTTCTTGGGTGGACAGACTCAAATGTTTGTCAAGTCTTTGATTTTTTTCCTGAATTTCACTCAAACTACAGACTTTAAGTAAAGAGAGAAACATGCCACTCACAGAATCTGGAAACTGACTATGGCAGAATTAACGATGGTGGTAGAAATATAATTTCTTTTTAGCGTGTTAAAGCTTATTTTGGTGTAAAGCTGGAAAACCAACAGACAGACTGGTGACTGTACACATGCACGACTGTGTGTTCAGAGGTATTACTAAGACGCAAGACTCGCTTACAGAAGAAAGCTGGTAAAAGTAATGATTGTTTACTTTCTCTTTATGATCAAATCATTATTATAGTGAATGGCTCACCACATAAATTCAACTTTCAGCTCAGTTACATCGACTGAATGAAAGACATGCTCCGTTTATGATCATGCAGCGTCTCCATCCAATGACAGAAGACTTCAGTCCACTTTACGAGGGGGCTGAAATTCAACGTTTACTTCTGTACTTTTACAGAGCAACAGTTAGTTTGAATGTTAGAACGAGTGAAATGCAGCAGTAATGTGCTTTTATCTCAGATAAAGGCCCAGCTGAACCTCAAAGGGTCACTTTACCTGAGTAAATCATGAAGCTCAGTGTTGCTGTCACAGTCAGATCAGACTGTAGATTGAATCAGTTTTGCAAACTTTTTTCATTTTCTCAGACACGATATTATTTTTAATCAAACAGTTCCATCCAGACCTTTCTTTTACTCCTCTAATTGTGTATAAGACTGACTGTGAGCATCAACAACACAACTTTACTGGAGTGGAGGCAGAAATCAAGAACTCACGTCTCTGATAAATCTAGTTATACTTTCACAAGAGGACACACGTACCAAAACTAGCACACATACTCTTGAGTCCATTTTTATGAAGCCAAACAACAATTTGAAAATTAAAGTGGCTCCAGAGGGACACGAACACAGCTTTCTGCTTATATCCACTTTGGAAGGTTTGTGTTGCTGCTCCACGGCTCGCATATTTAGCAGATTAAACCAATGGGTGTTTGGGACAAACAGGGAGGCAGAGTTTCGCTTATGACCAAACACCACGTCACCTCTTTCAGCATGGAAGCAAAGCCTGCTCAAAATCAAACCTTGGGCCACTGACAGCAAAGCAGAGCAGAGATCCTCCCCTCGCCTCCTCTCTCTCTCAACATCAGAGGACAGCCAGTCCCACATTCATGAACTGACATCAGCCCAACAACCTGCTTCTCTATCACTTCCCCGCTACTCTGTCTTCTGTAGCACTGCCACATGCAGCGATCTGGAGGTCAATTCCTAACTGTCACCATACGCTTTATTAAAAGCAGGAGGAGCTGTAATAAAGCGTGACAGATGTTTGAATTCACCTCCCGATCAGGGCGATACAAATGCTCTCGAATCAGTAACACAAACACCTGGAAGTCACTCAAACATCTGTTATTCAGAGGTGACCTCCTGCAGAGCAGCAGCAGAAGTGCGGTGAGGAGCTGCAGCTCTGCGCTTAGGGCGATCAAAATCCCACTGATGCTGCGTCTCCTCTTTATCAGAGGCATCAGGGCCGCCGATATCCTTCCTCTTCAGGACTCAGACTGGGCACTCACATGGGGTGAAAGAGCAGCGTGCAGTCCTCCTTCTCTCTCACAGGGCCCTTTGGCAAGGCACCGCCAGTCCTCAGATAACAGGAGACGATTTTCTGGTCCAGGCGCAGCTGGCGGGGGATGCTGTCAAACGGCTTCGGGTCCAGATCCAGGATGGAGGCTGAATAGGAGAAAGCAGGAGGTCTGAAGTCCCTGAGCTGCCTCTGACTGGAAAGACTGGAGGAGACGAAGAGGAGGGATTAGGAATAGGAAGACGAGCTGATGGCGCCACCTGCTGGACTCTCAATAAACACACACACAGAGCTGGGTAGTGCTGACCTTTCTCAGTATTTTATTTTCACATCTCTAAATCAAAGGACAAACCTATGAAGGAGCTTCCTTCAGACTCCAGAACTCTCTGTACCAAAAACTCAACGATGCATTCAAGTGTCAGTTTTCTTTTTTGGTCATTTCTATATGAACAGTCTAAACAATTAACACTGTCATTGGATATTATTCATAGATTAAGTACAACAACCAAACCCTAATGTGCACATGAACATCCTCAAATAAAAAGAGCCGTCAGTGATTCTTATAAAAAGACACTTCATGCATTCCTAGTTCCAACTAATGCACCACATTTCCTCCAGATGCTTTTTTTGTAATCATTTCACCTACTTCCACATGTTTTCAAACTCGCTGATAAAGAAACTCAATCCAAGCGTCGCTGTTTCACCTACAGAAAAGAGTCTTCTACTTGCACAGCTGAATTCTCACCTTTCATTGTCCTCTTCCTCCTCACTACTGGGCACCAGGGCGACCATGATGGAGCAGTCCTTGGCTGTCATGGCCACACGGTACTGGTGCACCTACAATAGAAACACAGCAGGTAGAACTGTTAGAATATCTTTATGTAAGCAGGACTTTTGTTAAGTCAGGTAACACAGATTCACCGCCTTCACTGAAAATGAAACTAATGAAGTATGAAATCAACCCCCGGCATCCAGTTTTGAGCTGGGAAAAACCCTTCACAGCTGAATCGCTGTCATGTCTCAGTAACCACATTCACAGCCTGATGAGGCAGGCAGTGATGGCACGCTTTATAACACTTAAAGACTAAAACCAGGGACACGTCCGCCACATTTATTACATTTGTTTTGGTCATTTCATCTCTAAAGTCTGGTTCATACTCCAATATTAAAATAACGAATATTTGAAACTAAATCAAATCACTTTTATTGTCAAATCACATGTACTGGCACACTGGTACAGCACATGTGTGCAAGCAAATTCTTGTGTGCAAGCTTCACAACCAACAGTGGCGTGCAAAATACAAGAATAGGAAAATGGGAAAAACGTGGTGTTAGCATGCACGTCTACTCATCTTACTCAGCAAACATGTAGGTAAGTGTATTTGCATACTTTCATTTATCATGAAATTTGTGCAGTGCTCTAGTGGGAGAAGCCAGAGACAATGATGGTGATGGTACTCTGCACTGACTGATTAATGGAGCTGTAATGCTGTGTCACTTTGCACATGCACAGTAGGAGGTTTGGAAGCAAAGCTGACATTACTGAGAAAACTTCTACTTCCAAAAGGTCCAAACAACACTTTGAGCACACAGAACGACTTGTTTCAGACACCTTTGAGCTCAGAGTCGTCGCAGATACATCTGCCTGAGTTTGCGTGTTTTCCTCTCACCGTGCAAAGACATGCGTGACTCTACATTAGCTGTAAGTGTGGCTGTTCGAGCGTGTGGTGGTCCCGTCTCCACCTGATGGACTTGCAACATTAGGATGTATATCACATTTCTGCTCTCTGGTCCTTTCTACCTCTGTTTCATTTTCAGTAAAGCATTTTGGTGACTGTTGTTGTTTTAATGTTAAACTGATGCAAACAGTGCACCAACACTTGTCTCCAGGTCTCTGACCTTTGCAACAGCGTACTCCACGGAGCCGTCGTCCTCTGTCGGACATTTCTGCAGCTTCTCCAAGAATGCTTCGTTGTACGGTCCTTCTATCTGAAGACGAGTCCTGGCATAAACAGGAAGTGATGTCAGAGACCAGGCAACAAAAGTCTGTTTTCCCTAGTTTAAATTTTCCTCAAACAACAGGGGATTACCTCTCTTTGGGGAAGTTCTGCAAGTGTTGCTCCACCTGGCGGTAAAGAGGATAAAGTCCTTCAATGTCCAACGTGTCTAACATCTGCGTCTGAAGGATCCTGAACAAAACACTGTCGCTGGGTAAACCCCGAGAACCTGCAAACACAGACAGGTGTTCAGAGGAGGAAGGTCACAGTATGTTCTCATCAGGTCTAATATCAGGGTTTATAACATTTTAAGTCACAGCACCAAAAAAGCAAGCATGAGTCAGGTTTTTCCGTTTTGCACATTTACATAATCGCAATCAGTTGTTTGTGCTGAGAAAACAATCGCTGCTTTCAGTCCAAACGTTTCTGAAGGAGGCCGTCACAGCTGCACAACAGCACAATCTTATAACACCATATTACACCAGCTCTGATTGTAAAGGTGCCGGTAATTTTATTTTATTATTTAAATGTTTGATAAATAGGGACTTGTCATTTGATGAGTAATGTAGGGGTTGAACTGACATCAAAATGACTCAGTTTGTATATTTGCAAATGTTGATTAATTCAAATGTCAACCTGCAGAGACAAACATGAAGGTGGAAATTTTTTTTTTATAATTTATACTGTAATGGGACAGAACAACACACACACTCAAATTAGAAAGACTTTGGTAGCCGATCGAGAGGAGTGGTCTGTAAAACATGGCTTCAAATCCAAACTGCTGTAAGTTTGTCTTCTGTAAGGACTCGATTGCAGCTGACGGCTGCTTTCAGTAACTACAAAACTTGATCTGGTGAAAATTTCCCCCACTGAAGTATTAAATTGCTTCCTTGGAGTGTGGCTAAATTAAAACAAAGGGCTGCACTGCTAGCAAGGCCACTAGTTTGTGAAAGGAATGAGATGTAAACCAAAGCACAACTGGAATTTAAAATAAATTAATACAT
>VOQK01002507.1:0-13303 GCA_015052645.1 Benitochromis conjunctus
GGTCAGTGCAGTCAGACCCCGCAGGGGTGTCTTGTTAGAGACACACACACACACGCTCTGGCTCGGCAACAACAGTAACCTCTGAGGTCAGACAGAGCTAGCGCTGCATTAGCCCCAGTGTGAACCTGCTGAGAGACAGAGCGAGCCAGTACAGCTGGTGTTAACCACCCAGAACATACACACTGCACACAGAGTGGCAGAAATAACCCACAGTGACACCGGCACAGATGTCATAACTGTGCTGGCACGCCGACAGTGTGCTGCACGTACAACTAAATAAACACTTCCAGGTTTACGTGTCGCGTTGCTGGTTAAAAAGTGGCTTTTGTGGGGACTTGACTGCGTCTCAGATAATGACTAGATTAATAGAATCAATGAAAGGTAAACTGACACATCTCACAGGGAGAGGAAGCACCTGTCTGAAGAGCCCTGCTGCTGCTTCTGCCTTTTATAAAGGGTAACAAGTCCTTGAATACGTGCTTCTGCTCATGAGCAGCGTTGTTTTCATGTGTACGTACAGGCTCATCTCTCCTGCCAAAATCTGTGCTCTTGTATGGCGTACCTGGCGGTGCAGCGGTACTGTACCCGTGCCCGTGGGAACTCGGCTTGTTTCGAGCTGTCAGTCAGGCATGTTTATTTTCCCGCTGTAGCGGCGCCCGCAGGTTCCTGGTGTCGAGCTCTGTGGCTCTGGATGGCGGAGCGCCGACAGAGCGCTCACACGGGGAGGGTGGAGCAGTGGGCCGGGTGGGAAAGTGAGGTAGAGCCAGAGGGTGGATGTACCTGCTTCTCTCTTGCTCCGATGCAAAAAAGAAGCGGGTACATGTGCAGCTGCCTCTTACATGAAAAGCGATGCACACGAGTGAAGAGGCACACTTGTCTAACAGCTGTGTGTGTTTAGCTGAAAGTCAGTCAACTGAAACATCATCAGCAGTTATGATGACTGATGACTTTGCCTTGATAATTAAAATAAAAAGTTGCAGCTATTCGGCGAGCAAGCAGTAGTATCAGAATGTCGTGCAAACTTATGTAAGCCAAACTTATTTTACAAATTCTATATCACGTAAAAATTCTCCAGTGAAATCATTCAAAGGTGATCTAATGCGCTCGTTTTATTGCCAGCAGCTTTGGTGAAGCTGTCTGAAACAATATTTTGGCTCCTCTCCCTTTAAGTCAGCTTCTTTCTTATTGGCTGGCCCTTGTAAGCAAAACTATTTGAATAGCACTGGGTGGAGCTTCTGTGCATAGAGCCAGAGCTGTGATATCCCCGTTTAGTGACATCATACAGAGCCAGGAGTAGAAAAAACCAGTCTGAAACTGAGCACTTACAGCAATCCTAGTCTCTGAAACAATCTGAAACGTGCTCATATTCACACCTACAATTTAGAATAAACAATTATCCTAATGTGCATGTCTTTGGACTGTGGGAGGAAGCTGAAATAGCCCAAGCATGTACGGGGGTCCTCCACAGGGAAGCCCCACCTGGACGATAGATTCAAACCTTTTTGCGCTAACAACCACTGCACTGTAGTTATATTATACATTAGTATAATAGGTCCACTTTAGGCAAGGTTGCAGAATATTTGCATTTGCATACAGTTATGTTTTTGTAGATTATTATATATTTAATATTTAGAATTGGCTCTTTTATTGGGAGAAGATATTATGTAGAGACTATAGGAAGTGTAATCTAGTGTACAGTGGTGTAGTCGTTAACTGTGTGTTGGCGTTTATTTCAGTATATTTGCACTAACGGTGTCAACCAGCGAGTGTCCGTGTGGTGCTTTTATTGCACATGGGCATAATCCTTTACCTTTTGGCAATGGTGTTAAAGAGACACCTGTTGAAGTAATACCCCCCCTCCTCCCCTCGGCAGCCCGCTTTCAGTGCACATACTGTACCTGCACGTATATCAAAGCCAGCACACACTCAGCACCTGAGAGAAGATCCTGCTATCACCTGTGAAGAAAGAGAGAGATCTTATATTTGCACTCACCGCCACTCAACTCGCACACATGCTCACACATGCTCACACGTACGCACACACACACACGCACACCTGTAATGTTACTTGATAGCCAAGTGCTTGACAGAAGCTCTGGCAGACTAGCAGATAAGTCTGGTCTGGCGGTGGGTGGTCCCGTTTCTCCACATTGATGCTAGTAACAGGTTTCTAGCGGTGTGACTGCTGCCAGAGTCAGAATAGGCTGCTGTAGTACGAGACGCGGAGGTCAAAGTTCACGTTAGTCCTGCGATACGGCGTCACTTTAACGAAACGGTGTTTGCTGTGAGAGATTAACTTAGGAGTGGTTTCAGCTCATTTGCTCTAAACATATAAACTGAAAGTGTAGTTCACATACCAGTGATTGAGTCTTCAGTTCAATGTTGATTTAAGTGACAGAATAATTTCAGTTATTTTCAGAGGGGGATTTATTCTTCTGTTTCATCGCCATAATGATGTTTGATTGGGTTTAAATATTTGGCACTTCTTTGGAGAGTGGAAGTGAGCACCAGAATTAAGCTTGCTTTGGCCCTTGATTCTGTTTTGGACGGCTTTAACTCTGGCAAACCGGATCAAGTGTCATCACGGCAGAATTTAGAAAAATAATACCACGTTTGAAAATACCCTGAATTATCCTTTGGCAGCAGTGCTGTAATTGAATGCTGATTACAGGCCACTTCGTGAATTGATCTGACCCCATCCTGGCAATTAACAATTCCTGTGCATGGAAATCAATGTGGCCCTTTGAAAATGTCGGTGACAGATCATATTAGAAGCATTCTTTGTTGGTGTAACAGATTAAATATGATGGTTGTGAAGAAATTCTACATATTTACACTGAATTTTAATTTTCTCAGTTTGACCTCTGATGAAAGAGATAAGGGAGGGCTTTGCTATTATATACGAGCGACATGTTGGCAAACGATTGCTTCGTGCACAATAAAGTGACACGAGGCAGAATTAGAGTCTCAGTAGAATTCAGTTTCATGCTTCCACTCTATGCTTTTAACTTAGGTCATCTCTTTCAGATCATTTACTACTTTGTCTCCCGTCACTATCATGTTTTTCAGATATTATGCCATACTCATTTTCCTCTGAGTCCTGGTGATGTGTTTCTGATTTCCTGTAATAATGTTCATGAGAGCTGTTTGAACTGAATATTACATACCGGGAAATAAAAGTATTTCCCTGTACTTCAGCATTAGCACCAGCTACATAAAACATACTTGCATTGAAGTAGAGTGATAAATTGTGCTTGTGTAGTTGGTCATTTTTTAGATTCAGGAGAAATTACTGAAATTACAGCCTTTTAATATATACAAGCACACCCCTAAAATACCAAAGCTCCAGTTATATTTAATGCAGTGGTGTGCAGTGACAACCACCGACCAGAAACTCAAGAAGAAACACAAATCTTCTTCCACTGTTTACCAAGACAAACTAGACCAGATTAAAGCCTTTTCGAGTTTTTCTGCTGCCCATCTTTATTCTTTTATAAAGAAGTGCTGAAGGAATTTTCCTTTGTTAAAAGCAAGAATAAAATATTATTTAAAAAAAAAGGCAGCAAACAAACTGTATTATTGGCAAATTGTAAATAAAGTATCAAAAGTAAAAGTACTTGTTGTTCCCCGACATGTTATATGGATTAATATTATTGCTGGAGGTGTTTAAGGTTGAGCGAATTTTAAATATTATAAATGATGCTAATCTAATTTTACATTTTCTGTTATCCTTCATATTCTGTAAAATCATATGTTTTAGTTTATTTAAAAAGTATGTTAAATATAGTATATTAAATTAAAAGGCTTAGTGATGGCCCCCATTGTTCAAGCCTATTATATAAACAAAAGATTTCTCAGAGATGCTAATCTGGCTGTTCAGCTTCTTCACACTGCACTCTAACCCCTCTAAATTACACTTGTTGGTATCGGTGGTTAGTAAGAGAAAATGTATCTGATGATAAACCACAGAGGGCTTGTTTACTTACTAAACAAACAGGCAGATTGTAACTGATCTCAGAGCAGTGAAAGCAGAGCCAGCGGCAGATTGTCTATCTGTCGAATGGCCTGCGAACGCCTCGGTTTTCCCCCAGATGAGCTAGAAGAGTTAGGCCGAGTGACGGAAGTCTGAGCTTCTCTACTTAGACTGCTGACCTGAACCTGGATAATTGGATGGATGGATGCAAACAGATGAGAAGCTGTAGACAGAAAGCTGTTTAAAATAAGAGAGATTGGTTTTAGGTTTTGGTTGATCTCTACTTTTAGATTTCACTGTTCAAGCACTGCTTGCCTTGCTTGCCCTAATGGAGTGCCATTAATAGATTTAATAACATGTGGCCCAAAAAACGAAACCATTAACCTTTAACTGCAGTACTCCCATCAAAAGTGATTTATTGAAAGTTGATTGTGCTAATAATGTTTCCCCGGGAAGATTTGCATTCATTACATTCTTGAAGCTTATTTTTTTTAAAAACAACTTTAATCTGTTCTTCACCAGGGTCCCCCAGGATCTCAGCCTTCACCTCACACGCAGCCTCCTCCACATAACCCCACTAATCCCATGATGGGACCTCATGGACAGGTAAGAACGAAACATTTATGCAGTCTGTCACTTTTCTTGTAAGTTTCTTCTTAAGCCTACCCTTGATTCCGCTCGCTCACTCGCTCAAATAACAGTGAAAAGTGTACAAACAGCACACAGGTCCCTCATGCTAACAGGCAGGACGGGCAGCATCCACAATGGTGGATTGGATGAATAATTTAGCTGTGTTGGCCCAGCTGTAAAGAGCGGAGGTGCATCTGGAGGGCCTGCTCTCTTCCTCAGCCCAGCACTCACCATCCCGTAGTCCATCAATAGACCATTAATATTGCAGCACAGCCTGACATTGTGCAGCTCTTCATGCACAAACCCACCACAACACAGTCAGAGGAGGAGAGAAGAGGAGCCAAAGAGAAAGCCGACTTAAGTGACGAGGGTACAAATGAAAACGGTAGTGAGTCGGTCCTCACTTCGAGGACTAATTGTTATTATATAACTTATCTTCCACTTGCTCCAACCACACACACAAACGCACGGCGACACAAAAAACATGTAGTACATAATTATAATTTAAATGCAGTCTCATGCTGTATTTGTGTTGTGTGTGCTTATCTCTGTGAGAAGATGATGATACAAACATCACGCGGCTCATGCTCCGTGACCAAACACCCAAGTCTTACCCAATCAGCATTCAAATCTACATGTTTCCTCTTGATACTAAAATAGTTGGACTGACTTTTGAATTAATTCTTATCGTCTGACATCGAAATGTGGTCCGCCGGGCGTGGATATTTGTAGTTGTAGCAGCGTATTCTCAAAGGTAATTCTGAAAACCATCTGTCTCTGGTGTTTTACATTATTCACTAGTTGTGTGCCGGCTCTGTAATGCATGTCCCGGCCAGCCTGTTCTTGTCCCCTCTCTGCTGAAACATAGTGAATGTGTCTTAGGTTTCTGGTATGAATCACGCTATCCGGGCAGAATCTTTGTAGCTAGACTGCCTGCGTATGCGAGGTCGGTAGTAAAATGTCCATCACCCAGTGGCAGAAAACATTGACGAGGTGTAGAACTACTGCTTTCATCCAGCCATGTGATGTTAATACCCCCCCACCCGCTGCGACATTATTGTCCTTGTATTGTTCTTCTAGTCCAGATTTCTGTCCTGCATGTTTTTTTCCATCTCCCTAACTCTCACTTATCTGTCCCCCTTTACCTTTATCCTAATGGCTTTTATCACCTGAGGTCTTACTTTCCCAAACTTAACAACAAGCCCCTCCTTACTTGGAAATAGAACAAAAATACAGCACGCACATTGTTCTTCAGCGCAATAGCTCCCCCTGTTGACTTTCAACGATAGAGCCTCAAACATGAGAAGGTCAGCTATAGAGAGCCAGGTTTGCTAATCATCTTGTGCCTTATGTCAGTACCCAGAATTTCAAAGTGTGGCTTGTCTAGAGCAGTTTGGCTCTCACCCGAGGGGAAACATATGACTAATCTATTTTACATGGAAGTATTGCTGCTTCTGGGGAGCACATTTGCACATGTTTTGAGCATCTAATAGAAGCTGTTTGAAATAATATTATTATCATAGCATCAGTTAATTTTTTTATAGACATCTGTGTTTATTAGTTCTCAATCACAAGCACCAAAAGGCAGCGTAGACTGTGATTTATGGATGCGGTGTTTTAAAAGCAGAATTTGATGTTCGCTAGCTGGTAGTGACGGTGGCATGCTGAGACATGTGTAATGTGATGTTTTGTGTATTTTTAATATGTGCGGCACTTTCTATCGTTTTATCTCAATTTAATTTCCGTCGTGTGTTTAATGACTCCCGCTGCAGTCGTTTTACAAGCCCTGCTATAAATAAATATTGTCATAATATCCTTATGATTACCTTATGTTTGTTTTATTTACTTGATACATTATGTTAATATCTAATCGTGGCAGTCCCTTTAAATTGCTTTTCTTTAGATGCTGATTTCATTAAACTGAAACCACATTCTGCACTTCTGCACAGTTCTTTGTGTTTTGGGGCATAACCCTAGCTTTGTGTTGTCAATAGCACGAAGTAATAAGCAGTCTTTCCAAAGATATTTGAAGGGCTCTCAGTCAAGAAATGTGCATGTGTGTTAGTATTTTAGCTTCTGATCATTTTTATTTTATATTGTGGGCCACATAGAGCTCATTTTGGTCTTAATTGGGCCAGACCAGTGAAACTCCCCTTTCTGCCAGCGTAAAGAAGCTTAACTACACATTGAATCTCTAAGATGCTTTAAAATAGGAAAAAGTAGTGCATGTTCAATAATACTTCTCAGTTTTTTTACATAATAAAGAAATGCTGCTGTAGCCGGTGGAAAAAAGTCTGGCAGCGCAGCTCTTTGGGCTTAAAGTGTGAGAAATAAAAGTTCTGTTAGCTCGTTGCGCAGACGGTCCTGTAATTATAAAGTGGAAAGTTGTTATTAAGTGACAGAATATGTTGTTTCATTTAACTGTGACCCCCCCACTGTAAAAATCCTGAATTTGTATTTTCGAGTCATTTCATTATTTATTTACTTTGGTTTAGTATGAGTGGCCACGTAGATGGAAAAGCTGTAAAATATCTGAAAATACAATAAAAATTCCAAAATGTATGGCATCTTTCACATTTTCCAATGCTGTCCGGTGGGCCGGATACGAGTTTTTGACCGACCACCTCTGGCCCACGGGCCTTATGTTTCCCCTGGAATAAAGTAATTTTTGTTCTTCGCTCGTCCCTTCTGCAGCCATTCATGTCTCCACGGTACCCAGGTGGCCCAAGGCCCTCCCTCCGTATGCCAAATCAGCCTCCTGGGAGCATCCCCGGGTCACAGCCTCTCCTTCCAAACAGCCTGGACCCCACCCGACCTCAAGGTACTGACGGCCATCGTGCTGTTTTGCAGAGAAACTTTACATGAACTTCTAAATGAGAATCTTCTTTCTTCCTCCTGTATGGATTTGTTATTGATCCAAGTAGTGCTGCCATGCCAACACTCTGTTTTTTATCACAGGACATCCAAACATGGGCGGTCCAATGAGAATGAATCCCCCCCGAGGCATGGGAGGCATGGGCCCACAGGTAGCCACCAGTGTTTGTTTTTCTTTTTACACAAGCGACCAAATTAGTCACATAGAATAAAACACAAAGGGCCGAGTTACTAAAGCAAGTCACGACAGTGGATGGTGTCCTTCAGCTCCGCCAGCCCACTGCACTCCCACTCTCCAGCTGCCACACAGCCAGGTTTGGTGCCTGGACTCTCGGTTTATGAGCAAACTCAGTGTTTGGTTGCCCTTCATTAAGGGCTTCCATAAAAACAGCTATAATGTCAAAGCAGCAACCAATAAACTGCATGCAGATAATCCTTCTCATTTGCTGAGGAGGAATTTTGGTTCCACCATTCTCATAACTTTGCCTTTAAATATCAAAAGCGCTCTGACGCCGAGCTTGGCTGCGACCAGAGCCCACCCACTGCTATTGCCAGTTCTACATGTTAAATCCTACTTGCCGACTCCCACCTAGAGAGACAGAGGCTGAATGCTTAGACTGCTATGAGCAAGCCACCACCAACACATTATTTCAAAAGTGGTGCCAAAGACGGTGCTGTCGGTTTCCTTTTATCACTTTAATTTGTGTTAATGTTGTTTTTTCTAATACATAAGATGCTTAAACAGCAGTGTCCTTTTGAATTACCATTACAAGACAGCTGCTTCATTCTGCACCCAGCCACCACGCGCGCACACACGCACGCACACTTTCTCCCCGTGCCCTTCGTCCCCTCTCTGTGCCACCCTGGCTCGGTGACTTTGGCAGTGAGCGTACCAGCAGCTGGTGTGGCATCTGCTCGACAAGTGTAATCGTCTGCTGAACAAAACTCTTTCTCTGAGTGGAGCTGCTCTCTGGCCTGCCCCCCTACTCACTCACTCACTCAGTCATACATACATACACACACACACACACACACGTGTTCAAACACACACGTGTAGCGCCAGCCAAAGCAGCCCACTGGGCAGCGATGAAAACATACACGCAAACACGCAGGAGGGCGCGCACACGTAGAGACACTTACTGTATGCAGAGACTCACAACATGCGCAGAGTGCGCAGGCTCTTCCACACACAGCTGTCCTCTTTCACGCGCAGCCCACTCCGAGCAGCCCACACACAGCTCATACATCCACATAATTAAACACTAGTTAGTGGGAGACATGATCGTCGCTGACCTTCATTAAGATTCAAACCTTTACACAGAGCAGGTGCGAGGCTCTGTGATAACTGTGTGTTCATCTCTTTGTGCAGAACTATGGCGGAGGGATGAGGCCTCCTCCAAACTCCATGGGTCCAGGGATGCCCGGCATGAACATGTTAGTAGACCGTTTTTTCTTTTTATGGCTGTAAATTCTGTATATACTTCTTGTTTAATAAGCTGGGTTTTTTTATTTAGTTCAGGAGTAACCATTAGAGCATGTGATAATGTTTAAATAATCAAAATAATGGGAAAAATTAGTAGTAATATAATAGAAACCCCAAATTTCATCTCAAACCAAGTGGTTGGTGACAGATGAAGGAAGAAGAAACATCCTACAGAACCATCAGGCAGAATAAAGACGCACTGGTTTAAGGTCAAAGCAGAAAGTCAGGATAAGCTTCTCCGATAAACGCAGACTTTAAAGATGTCACCGACTTCAGAGGCCTTGTATCCTGACTGCACTCTGACCCTGACACAGAGGGTCTCAGGCTAGCCGCCGGCTCATACGGCAAGGAAAGTTGTGACCACTGGGAAATTTAAAATGAGAAGAATTAAGTCAAATAGGGCTATATAGCATTACATCCTGCAGGAACTCTGCACTTTAGGGTCACTGGGTCTAAAAGGGGAGTACAAGAGAGTGTCATGAGTAAAACTACGAAAAGAAATCCAGTAACCAGGAATGCTGTGACCCAGGGGAAGTATGTAAAATCATACTGCAGCTACAAATGAGCCCCGAGCCACACCATGCTTTATGAGTGTGGATAAAGAGACATAGTAGTTATTGATAGGTGCAGCCTGTTTGAGAGATAATGTAAAAATCATTATAAAGCTGAGCCAGACACCCACAAGGCACCGGAGTTTGTAAAAAGTACTGTGATCAATTGTGTCCAATGCTGCGCTCGAGTCCAGCGGTGCCAGATAAAGAGCTCATGCCTGCTCAGAAGCCACTGGGAGATCGCTGGTGACCTTCAAAAGAACAGTCTCTGTGCTGTGGTATTTACTGATGCCAAATAGAAACTTTGCAAAAATGGAATTATTTTGTGGAGCAGAAACATGTAGCTCAGACACCTTTTCTTTCATGGAGTTTCTTTTGACGAAAGGCAGCTTGGAGATGGGACGATAATTCTCCAGGAAGGTGTGATCCACGTTAGTGTGGCTGCACAGAAACGGTAAATGAAAGAAAACCCCAAAGAGCAAATGTGGCACTAAAAAAAAACAACAAGTCGTCTTCTGTTTCAGAGTCTGAATGCTTGTCCTGTTTGACTGACCGTCACTCCAATAAAACTAAGTCCTTTCCTTTCCCTCAGTAAAGTCCCAGAAAGCTGAACAGGCAGGTTTTTAGGTTCTCTTCTCTAGATCATGTGCATGTCAGCTGATGGACTCTACTTTTGCAATAATCTCTAATTTAGAGTTCATGTACATAATAAATAATAAAACCTGCCCTTTATCCTCGTACCTGTCTGCATTTCAGGGGTCCCGGCGGAAGAGGTCCGTGGCCGAACCCCAACGCCAACTCGGTGAGTCACATCCTCTCGCGTCTTCACGTCCACGTGACCGAGTGCGTTTACAATAACTGTGCTTCATGTCGTGTTTCACCCCGGGTCTCTCCTCCCCACAGATAGCTTATTCATCTTCATCTCCAGGCAACTATGTGGTAAGTGTCCCGTCATGAACTCGTGTTCGACCATGGGCCATAAATTACCTGTCACGCTGTGATATCTAACAGGCGCGCTGCCGTCTAGATGCACTCGTTGCTCATTTCTCTCCCTCGCTTGCTCTCACCCCTCAGGGTCCTCCGGGGGGAGGCGGCCCACCAGGAACTCCCATCATGCCTAGCCCTGGAGGTGAGTTATACATTTCAGTTTCCCTTCTGGTTTCTGCTTTAATCCGCTGCTCACTGAAGGAGGGTTTGTCTCAGAAACATCAAACATCTTCTCCGGCAGATACACATGTCTCTTTGGGAGACAGATCGGGCTCTTAATACGTGAAGAATTGAGCCTTTAGGAGGATTTTTAAGTGTAAAACACTGAAAAATGGAAGAAAATATATATTGCACTGAATGTGCTTTTGTGTGGAACTCTCAAATGTGATGTTCATGAAAAATCCTTTGTCACGCTTTTTTTTTTTTTCCTTTACTCAAGGCATAGAGTGAAAAATACTCGAGTGGAAGCAGAGTCATACAATCAACTGACTAATCCCTTTCAGGTCTGACCCATCAATAAGGTGTCTCTGTGGAGGATTGACTGCAAACAAAACGCCGCGGGCCGTCGTCCTGTAGATGTTCTGTTTCTGATGGCTCGTGAAAAGCTTCTTTTTGTGTTATATCCACGCCGCTATTGTGATATGTTGCGGGGCAACCCTTTGCAGCCCTGCTTGCACCTACACTGAGAAGGAAAACATATTCCACTGCAGTCAGACACACACAAAAGTGCTCACCTCACTCTGGAATTAGCCCCCTTCCTCCGGTCACGACAACAAAAGCCGCATTCAGGAACGCTAATGGGCAAGATTTCTCTACCCCATGTGCCGTGCATGCGCTCTGTCCATCTCTGCCCCTCGTCTTTTAGGTCGTCATTCATCTTTCTCGTGCTTTTCTCAGTTATCTGCTCACAAATTTCTACCTGCAATGTCAGATCAAGGTCACCTCACTCCTCTGAATCTTTTAAGAACAGACAGACTCGCACGTGAGGAGCGACACAGCGTGTACTGGTTGATGCCAGGGTGTCCGTATAACAACTAATCTCCTTGTTACAGGAATAAGATGGGTTTCTTTGACTGTGCGTTGCAGAGAGCAGCGAGTGCATTTGACAGGCACAAAGAGGAACTGATGTTTTTTCTTTTTCTTCTTTGGTGGTGGTCTTTGTCTTGTACTGTAGCAGAAACTATTACACCAATGGTAAAGTTGGTGCTGCCTATGTGTCTTCAGTTTTCACCATTCTTTAGCTCAAGGACCAAATCTAAGACCTTACTTTATCTTCTTTAAATCATTTTTCATGTATTTTGCATATAAAAACAGGCAGGTTACATGTAAGCGCTTCCCAGGCTGGGAGACGTGAAGCACAGTGAGCCTAAACATCCACCTGCTCTTCTGTTCGTAGATTCAACAAATTCAAGTGAAAACATCTACACAATGATGAACCCCATCGGCCCCGGTGGTAATAGACCTAATGTACGTATCGACGTTTGGCTCAGTTTTCATATATTTATTTATTTTATTTTTTATAAGCCAGTCAGCTAACACGCCATGTTACCCAAGCTGCAAAACACTGAGAGACACTACCATATTTAGCTGTACCCGTTTTGTCTTAAAACCCAGATGCTAATTTTTGATCTGCTATATTGGGCTGTATAAATAAAAATGACTGACATGCCTGTTTTTGTTTTAGTTCCCAATGGGACCAGGTCCCGATGGGCCCATGGGTGGAATGGGTGCTATGGATCAGCATCATATGAATGGATCACTAGGTGCGTACTTAAAGATGCGGTACAGTAAGCTATGAGCCCATACACTGTGTGAGCAAAAGCTTTTAGAAGGTGGACTCTGCCCTCTAATGGCAGATCGAGGAAGTGTCGTCTCAGTATTGAGCAAAGGTAAAATTGATTAGCGGGGCAGTGAGTTACGCCAATTGATCCTGTTGATGTATGAGACATGATTGGTGGAGCCAACTGAGTTAGTGCTCATCTGTATGTGTAACAAATAGCTTAATTAAAAGCCATTAGATGTGGAAGTGCAAGTTGTTTCTGCTAGTTCTGGATATCCTGCACTGACACCATTTTTCTTTTTCGTTTCTAATCGCAGGCTCTGGTGACATGGATGGGTTGCCAAAGGTAAAACTGTCTGCGTCTGCATGTCTCTCTTTGTCCGTCTGTATGAGTTCTTTATCCTCATTGGTGCGTTTCATCCACGTTTGTAGAATTCTCCCAACAATATGGCAGGCATGAACAATCCTCCCGGCACTCCGCGGGATGACGGCGAGATGGCAGGCAACTTTTTAAACCCATTCCAAAGTGAAAGTGTGAGTACCGTATCGTACGACATAAATAAAAACCTCAAAGTGTTTGACACAGATTCGTCGCTCTGGCATGAGACACACTCAAGCCCTGCATGTTAGATGATCGTAGGTGCCAATTGTCTATGGCGACCTGGGGACGGTTTCTAAAGACAAATATAGGTGGAGGTCTGAAGTGATCTGTTTTAGAAGGCCGGCTAGTCCCTCGCCATCTCAGACTGGACTCTTTTACCTGGATAGCTGAGGAAGTGAGACGTTTTTCATACGAAAGACATGACAGTCACGTGAAAGTACTCCTTTCGCTCCAGTACATCGACTGAGAGCTATGAAGATGTTTTACTATGAAAACTCAGGGTGGAGAGTGTAACAGCACAAAAATCTTCTGGCAGCATGAAATCTCACCTCGGTGTAGATATGTGGCAGAGCTGAGAGCTGTGATTTTTAAATATGGAAGGCCTCAGTGTTACTACAAGCTTAGACGTAGCTTAGACTGGACT
>VOQK01002519.1:1575-14856 GCA_015052645.1 Benitochromis conjunctus
CCTATTTTCCTCCACCTCCTCCTCTTCGCTGTACTCACATTTACTGTGTGGAGAATAAAGGAGACGCAGGAAGAGAATGAAGCAGAAAAGCTTCTGTGAATTGTGTTTGTGTGTATGTAGCACTACCACTTGGGTTTTGAGTAGGCCGCCAACTGTTATGCTATGTTATGAAAGTACACAGAGACACACACACTCATAAACGCGCAAAGAAAAGGCCAGTCCCGTCATTAGGTTTTCACCGTTGTCTCTCCTCTAACTTCCTCTTCTTTCTCATATGTGTGTTCTCTATTCGTTCTTAATTTCTCGGCGTGACTTCCCCTCTTTTGTGTTGCTCATGTCACATCCTGTCCCTTTCCTAACATCCAAATATTTTCTGGAATTTCTAAAATTGGTAACTTCTTCACCAAAACCCTTTCCTTCTAAAATAGCAGCAGCGCCACTTCAGATTATGTAACCCGTCGTATTTCTGGCTTTTAGAGTGGTGATTAACAGGTAACACTTCTTCTGTTTTTTCCCCTCGCTCCTATTCCTGTGGATTTCCTGCACGATGCTTTTCTGGAATCAAACCCACTATATTTGTTCTTTTTTATCTGCATCTCGCTCCCAGTGCAGAAATCTGTGTGGGTGTTCACTGCAATGGAGATGAGGACGAGTTATAGATGTGTGCAGATGGATGGGATGGGGGGGGGGCAGACATGGCTTTAGGAGAGTGCACGAGTGTGTGGGACGGCCGGTGTTGTGTGTCTGTGTGTTGTGCTTTGATTTGTGCCCTCGGCTTGATGCGATACAGATGAAGAAGTGTCCGGTTCAACACGGGAGAGGAAGAGATGGAAAAAGACGCGGAGAGGAGAGAGAGATGAAGATGGACAAAGGGGAGAGAATTAGCAAGTGTAAGAGGGAGAGAGGTGGAGGCAGAGTGGAAACACATCCAGAGTCGGTTATATAAGAAATCCACACTGCGAACAGCAGGCTCTAATATCCATATTTACCATTACAACAGGTTGGCAGGACTGGTGAGGAGGCGGCTTGACTATTTAAAATGTGTTATTCAGTCACTGGTACAAAGATTGCTCAAAACACATTGTTTGTATCCTTAAGGATTAAAAAAAACACGTGGTCGTTGCCTTATCCTCCTCAAGGACATTTGAACTACTGGTTTTGTATATTCAACTTCTTAACTCGGCTTTTGGGGTTTCTTCTCCTCCTTCTTTAAAGCCGTATTGATATACTTTACTTTATGTGCCCTGCTGGCTGCCAATTCAAGTCCCAATTTAAATCCTGGAAGGTTTCAGTGAGGTAAAAGACTGAGAAATAAAAGGGCAGATTCACTTGGAGAATGCTGTTTCTTTTCTCGATGTGCAGATAGCAGGATTGTCTTTAGTTTTCAGAAAGCATCTAAACTCCGTGAACGTTATTTGTTGATTTGTTGGAAGCAGTGACACAATCCTGAAACAGAGGTAAAACTCCTTTTAGGCCACGTATTCATATTATATAGGATTAGCAAAGCCTATTTACTAGTTGGACATTTTTCTTGTGTACACAGCCAAGACAGCTAAAACTGTCTTATAAACTGTAATGAAACATCTAAGCAATGCATTCATTTCTTGGAATAAAAAGTGGAGTAATTCAGTCAGATCTACCTGGGCCTTAATGATGGAGCAATTAGGTGGGTAGGCTACTTCACTGATCTCACAAGGGACATTGTTGTATTATACAGCAGCAAGATAAAGAACAGAAGGGCCTTATATTATGAGAGAGTGCAAAAGTGTATATGTAGAACAGTGATAGTGATTGTTTTGGCTCTAGCAAATGTGTGGCTTTTAGTCTGGATTTAGCCTGGCTTATATATTTGTTTGTTCACATTTGTTTAGGGATTTTTCATATTTGCAGTTGGTTATTTGGTACCAGATGAAAGCCCTCGTAGCCAGAACTTTGTTTGACTTACCAAGCTGATAGCCATCCTTCTTCCCTGAAATACAGCTCAGCATGACTGCTCTTTTCAGGTGTATGTAATTCTGATTAGAAAAAGATATTTTATTTAACCTACATTTATGAATGAAGAGGTTGATGCTAACAAAGCATGACAAACTTAAAAGGAAGTGGCTTCAGTATGCGCCCAGCTGTTGTAAGCATGCACTAAGGATGCTAAATTTGTAGGAGAAATGCAATTTTGTAGAAACACTATTACTGGGTATTACTATTATAAATTTAACTAAATAAGTTAAGTTATAGATTTATCTTTTATTTGTTGGTTATTCTCCAACATAAATCCTGATAAAACAATTCAGATAAAAACATTTTTTCACACAAGTAAACCTCAGAGACCGGGGCATGACAAAACAAGTACACCCAAGTCAAAGAATCTGCTGTAGAAGAAGGTCTATAACAACAACTTTCTGTGCCCACTCATGGCCTGTTGACGTTTTGGAGACACGTGACCACTAACCACACAATGTTAACTTGTTTGCCATTTTAGATGTATGACCATTATTGTGACCCCAGTCATATAGATCTAGAGACTGGTCTGCAACCATCTGGCAACCACCAGCTGTGAGGGGCAAAAAAACAGTATCTTCTGCCACAAAGTGACTGCTAAAGTTCAAGTCAGGCTCATCTACAGAAGGGTCAGTGACACCCTGCAAACCACCCGTCGCTAGAGAAAAAAATCCCTTCCCCAAACAGTTGGCAAAAAAACTCCTTGCGATTTCTTTGGTTGCCAACATATTCCTCTGATCGTAGTTTCAATGGAATCAAAGGACTTTATTACAAACTGTCAGCTATCCTTTTTTCTTTTTACAGGACCACAACCAGCGGTTGTATCCTATCCAACATGGCGAACAACTTTGAAAACTGTGCGTTTGACGTCGCGTGAGAAACCTCAGTAGTGCCACAGTGACATTTCCTTTACTGTAAAGCTTTGTGAACTAAGGCAGATAAATCAGCATTTCTGCACATGATAAGAGTTCACGTGTTTAATTATGTGCGGTTGTTTCTCAGATGTTTGATTCCTCACAATGACTCTGACTTAACATCAGTATCTATCATCAAATGATGAACAGTGCTCTTTCAGTCAGACTCGTGATTGGTTCCCTGTAAGACATTAATTTAGTTTTGAGTTAATAAATGTTGAGCGTCTTTTGACTCACGCTATCATCATATACATTTGAAAATCAATGAAAAGAGCGATGGTTAAAATATTTCTTGGTGGTACTTTGCTGTACCTGCGTTCACGTACAAAGCAACGACACACAAAGCAAGTGGTTGTGTATCGCCTTTCAGAGTATTAATGGTGACATTTTCAACGTAGTTTGAATAGTGAATAAACATTTTTTCCCCCTTAAAAGCTTCTTTCATGATTTGCAGTCGTGGCGTTCACCAGAGCACTTTAAAATATTACTCCTTGTAATTTATAGGTAATCTATGATAAAGCAGCTAACTCCCAGGATCCACAAAGGGCACCAATGTGTATTATTGATCTGCTCTGATGAAATTACTCTACATAAGCTGTTTATCATACATGCATGAACACACACACATACACACACACTCTCAAGGCCCAATTCAGAGTCGTTCTGTCTCCCTGACTTCACCGCTGTTGGTTAACTGGAGCCGTCAAACTCAGTTTCTATTGATTTGGCCTCATGTTTCCCTGAAACGCCAGGACGTTCGACAGGGGGACTCTTTACAGTCAAAGGAAGAAGAAAGTGCTAGAAAAATCCAGGCTGCATTTAAAGAAAGCAGGAAATCACTTAAAGAGGTGTGAAGTAACAAGCTTTGTTTGTGGGGTCGGGAGGAAAAGCAAGACTGGTTAAGTCATTTTTGGATAACAGGAAAGTTCACAAATCATATTGTTGTGGCGAAAATCTACGCGGTGTGATAGTTTTGATTTATTATGATGAAGAAGATGTACGGAAACTCATTTGCAAACATTCAAATGATTATTTTTGTGTAACTTAGCTAAAATAAGATCACATACTACAGAAATGAGTGAACTCTTCTCAGGGAAACAGCCTTGTAGCCCCCCCTGGATTCATTTTTAAAAGAAGGTAGCTTCCTTCTGCAGTATGGTCTTATTCCTCCCTTTACTTCCGGTCTTTTTATTTATGTCCTCTTTTCACTGCATATCTTTTGTGGTCATTCTTAAATTGAATCTTTCATTTCTCTTCATTTATCCTACCTTGATCTCTAAACGCTCCCCTCTTTCTCTTCTCCGACCTCTGTCCTTCATCATCCCGCTATTCCTTCCTTTCCTTTCATCCACTCGTCCTTCATCTGTTTTGTAAAACCCCTCATGGTTTTTCAAGCGTCTTTTCAACCGTTTACGTTCAGGTCCTGCTCACGTTCAGAGTAGCTGCTATCTGTCAGTCCAGAGTGTACAACATACGTGTTCGTGTTTTGTAGCTGATATTTATCTTTCGTTGTAACGTGACCTTTTTTTTTTTTTTTGTATTACTTGTGATTGAATTGGTGAAAGATGCCTTTAAAAAACATAAAAATACTGCAGGGGAATCAGGGTCAGCTCAGGTCAGGTCTGTATGTAGAACACTTGTAAATGCCGTGCTTGGTCCAGGCTGGATAGCTTGGGTCTAATCTGGATTCACCAAACAACCCTACAAACAAAATTTGGTTGAGTCAGCATTACAGGGGTGTCAATCACAAGGCCCAGTGACCAGAATTGGCCCGAGAAGAGACTCCAGTTCGACCTCATAGACAGCTTTCCTGAATATTCCATTTTTCAGGAATAGGAAGGAGGGCATACATTTTGGACTTTTAACTGTGTTTTCACAAGTTTTACAGCTTCTCCTGCTGATAAAGACTTATCTCACATCCATTCATACAACACTAAAGTAATTAAATAGACACTGCCTGACAATAGATAAAGAGTTAAATGACAGAAAAATTCCTGTTTTTTTTTTACTATCCATTGTAGAAATGTCAGTTTTTTATAGTGGAACCACAGTAAATTTAAAAAAAGAACATTTTCTGTGACTTAACCAAACATCCTTAGTAATATAGTAACATAATAAGCAAGCCACATTTATTTCGATTAGCTAGCATTGTGGTGACATTGGTCACAAGAATAGCTACTCCCCCTACTGAATTGCCTCAAACTTAAACACACTGATCATGGGATGGGTCTTAACCCAAACTGTGCTATATTGCACTACTTGTGGTTATTTTCTTTGTGATTTAATTCTTATTGTGGTTGCCATCTTCGGCTTCACTCCTGCAGTACGTGCTGTAAGAGGTTTCCTCTTCACGTCTCTCATGTTTCACTGCAGGTTTTCATGTCTTTCATTTGTGTTGTTTTCTTCACGTTTTAACATCATTTTGCGAGCTTAATGTGTCTGTCAAACGCTCACTTCCCGCCCTCACCTCAAAAGCTGCAGCATTTCTCTCACAACAATCTGAGCTGAGCACAAACATCAAAAAAAGATTTAGATCAGTAAAACCAGGTTGACTTCAGGTGCATTTCCTCCTCCCAGCATCCCCGTATTGATCTCTCTCCTCACTCTTTCCTTTCTCTTCATTTCATTTCACCTCCCCTCGTCTCCATTTTGCTCCGTCATGCCCTTTTTGTCCTGTATCTGCAAAGCCTGAACCGTCATCTGTCTTCTGTCGGCAACAGGCCATTAAAGAAAGTGTGTGTGTGCATGTGAGACGGCGAGACGAAGTTGATGCGTTATCTGCAGCGGCTGTGTCTAACGTGTTGACACTCACTTTGGAAATGTGCTAATGATGAGGAGAGAACAATATCTCGTGTGTGTGCAGTCGACCATGTGTGCTCTCAGTCATTAGCAGAAGTGTGTGTGTTTCTGTTATCACTGATGGGCGTTTCAGTCTCGGCAGGTGTGCATTTGTGTGCTAATGTGCTAACGTTGCGTTATCAATCAGTGAAAGGTGTTGCGTCCACGGGCGTTTACCGCTCGTCGCTTCCTCGTGTTTCTCTGCTCGTTACCGGAGACTGACAGCACAAAGCACGAGTTTCGGCGTGTTTGTCTCATGCCTCTGAACCGATATCTCTCTCTGCCGGCGAGAGATGGATAATATACCCTCAACCTGTTCAGTTCGCTGAAGCTGCGCAATTTGAGTTGACTTTCCTCACAGGTTTCTGATACATCTGCAAATGTGTCTGTTTTTTTTCCCTCATTAACACCTGCAGGTAAAGATGCTACGTTAAGCGTTTTTAACATTTTACAACCGCATTTACAAAAAAGTGTAAATAAACATGAAATGATTTGCAAGTCATTCGAATTCTTTAAAACAGCATATGAACTGTTGCAACTGAGAAGTGTCATTTGTCATTTGCTCGTTTTTAAAGCTCAAAAAGGAGCGTTTGTGTTGTAGCTTCACAGCACTTTTTTTGCATTTAGGGACTGCCGAGAACAGTTGTTCTACTTCACAAGTGCTTTGCTATTCTGGCTCGATGGAGGGTTTTAGCTGCTCAGTATTTTCATGGTGTCATTTGTCAGCTGGTTTTAGTGGTTGACAGCTGTGGACAGCAGCAGGGCCAGCCTAGCACCTGGACTCTCTCACTACGATGACGTGCTGTTGGAATATGTGCAGAGTGAATAAAGGCAAGTCTCACGGTAGTTCGTGAAATAGGCACGGGCTTTATTTTCATGTCCTTGAACACACCTTTTCCTGCCTCTTCTTGCATATGTATTGAATTGTGTTCATGTGTATGAACACAAATATTTTGTACTTTTTTTGTTTTGGGTTTTTGTTCTTCCATTTTACCGCTCTGCCGTAAAAGGCCGATGAGGTATCGTCGTCATCCTGCCGGTCTGGCCGACAGCATAGACACCCAAGTGTGCTAATGTCATAACTCAAGAATTAGGCAGCGTACAATTTTGATATCGATACCATAGGTGTATCTACTAAAGATCTCAGATGAGCTTCAATCCCGCTCAAGTTTTCTGAAAATCTTGATAACGATAACTCGAGAAGAAGGCGACTGAAACTGATACGATAGGTGTATCTACCAGTAGAGGTAGCACTGGCGGCTGGCGGTATTTTTTACATAGCGCAGCGAAGAAAGCGAGGTGCGGTGAGGCAGCAAAGCATTCAGCCTTGTGACAAGTGGTCACCTGCTCAACCATTGAGCTAAAAACCCAATAGTTTGTAGTTTCAAAAGGCAAAAAACATCTGCGTTTGGAGTTTGGAGGGATCATTCATACATCGAGTGATCTCGCTGCTCACGCCTCAGGATCAGGTTCAAGTCATACACGTCACAGATGTTCACACATCATTTGTATCATTTTAAACATGTTACCAATTTAGAAAAATGTGTTGCTTGGTTAGGTTTCATAAATAGAAATCACATTGTTAGATTGGTTAGAAAATGTCATGTTCACCAGGTGTTTTTAAGCTGCCTTACTATGCTGACACGTCCTCCCTGTCACTGGACAGAATCCACACTTCTGATGAGAAATAGACATCTCACTAAAATATGTCACTTACAAATTTGGTTTAGTAACGTGACATGAAAAAAGCGATGTGGCGATTGGTATTCATTGTGAAAAATTGCAGCCTACTTTCATTTATATTTTGCATGAAAGTGGATAAAGCTTTGTATTTTGTAGAAATACTCTGAGGCGTTTAAAAAATCTTGTCAGTAAAGGCATGGCTCGGTCTTCTGAAGGATGTGCAACTCTAAAGTGAGGTTGCAGGGTGGTACACTTGGTGTTTCACTTGGTGCATGAAAAAGTAAAGTGGGACAAGGTCCAAATATTGCAAAAAAACGTTTTAATGCTTGGCTGAAAGAGGAAGCTGGTGCAATGGAAGAGAACTAACAAATGAAGACGCCCGTGAAACTTAAGGCTTAGATGTCCTCTGCCGTTTGTGCTCGCCTACGTTTTCCTTCGCTGATAGATTTTCCATTTAGCATGAAGCAGTGTGGACACACTAACATTATTTAAATCAACATATGAATAAATCAGAAAAACTGCTCTCCATCCTGTTTTCCATGCTATCATTTCTGTTACTGCTTCTTCTTCTGCACCAGCAGCAGCACTTTATCTCAGTATACCCAGATCCTAATATTTATGTAACAGTAAGAAATGGAAGTGCACAGTAATTTGCAGCTTCTGTTGCCATTATTCAGTGAATTAGCTTTAAATTTGGTGTTTAATTTTGGTGGAAACCCAAGAGACTGCTGCAGCCTTGAATGAGAAAAGGCCTGAAAGTTAGAAAATTGGAGCTTTATCAGCTGATTGCATTGTGGGGTTGGTTTTTTTGGGGTTGTGGTTCAGTTATTTTCAGTTGTTGCTTAATTGCAGTTTTTGTTATGACACTGCAAATGATGAGTGTGCAGCTGTTTTTAGAAGCACAATAAAAGATTAAAAAAAATTATGCCACTAGTTGGATGCCAGATCAAGCTGTTCAGTGAGCGCAGCCTGTATTCTGTTAAGAGGACGTGGAGGCCAAAGCACTTCCTCTGATGCGTACACCTCGTCCTATCAGGGTGTTGGCCTTTTAAAAGCAGACAGTGTGCATGAGGGCAGTTTCACACTTACACTTCTCTCTCTATCTTATTTCCCCGTTTCCCTCTTTCTGTTTGCTTAACTTTTGTGTTTCATTTTTCCTGTTTTGCTTTTACGCCTCGGTGCGCCTCTCGGTTTTATTTAACTCTGCTGCTATCTCTTCATCTTTTTTCTTTTTCGTCTCACTGGGGCCAAAAATAGACTCATTCTCTCACTGGGTTTTTGTCAGCCTCGCTCTCTCTTAAAACCCCTTTAACAGGAAGTAAGAGACTGCCACCACAGCATTCACACACGCATTCTCTCTCTCTCACTCACACACGCACGCATACACGCTGCTTTTGCAATACTGCTGTCCTGAGAGATCACATATATTTAGTGATTCAATTTATTCTTTTTGACTCCAGCTTGCATTGCAATATTCTGTGTGTGTGTGTGTGTGTGTGTGTGTGTGTGTGTTGAATTGCCTGTGAGCCCATGCACTGTTATCAGCCTTGACTTTAAGTACCACATGAAGAGAAAGAGACTGAGTCAGCAGCACAAAAACACATCTGCTAATGACACTTGAAATAAAGTGTGTGTGTGTTTGTGTGAGAGAGAGAGCGACAAAGAGAAAGGGCCAGCTCTATGCATCATATTCACTAGTACAGTTCCTACAATTACAGTAATTAGAATTATTATGCTTACTAATGCTGCTGCTTACCTGCTGTGTTGAAGTACATCTTTCATTATTACAGTGTCGTGATCATTGATTTGTCCTCCTCTGACAGCCTGCCAGCTGCACAAACTTAGTGCTTCTCATCAGGCTCATAAAACTGCTTTTTTTTAAGGTTTAAAAACTGTCACACTGTCATGGTTTTTAATGTATAATCCAGGGAGAAATAAAGTTGTTTGCAATTCTGGGTGTTCCGTCATATAGCCTTGTACACTGTGCACGCTAGGCGGGCAACTCATTTTTAGTGCTTTATATTCGTATTTCCTCATCTGTCTGATAGAACAGGTCTCTTCAACATACTGGTGGACAGTTAGCCTGCTTTTATTTTGAAAGTTCAGTAGCTACAAACCAGTTAGCTATTAACCCTTCTCTGTGAAGTAGTTCTGCATGTTTTAAAGATGGCGGCAGTGATAGTTGTGTTTTGTGTGATCGTTTGTAGTGAGTGTTGTGTTGCTTTCTCTTTCCATTTTTGCCATTTTGCTCCATCTTTGAAGGAGGACAGTTGAAACAGCTCTGTTTAAAAATACCTTTCTCTGTTGGTGCAGTCAGATGACACCTAATTACAGGAAATACCTTAAGGTTACACTTTGTGAGGCGGTAAGAAGCAGCTGCAGACAGCATGTGTCACCGAGGTCTTTGTCCATAAACTAAAGGCATCACAAAAACTATAAGAAAACAGACCGGGAATCACCAACAATTATCCATTTAATTTGTTTTATTGAGATAAGGCGAGGCCGGGTACATACATTTTTCTAAATGCACGTATACATTACATGTATTTATTTGTCAGGTCCTGTCCGGAGCATGCCAGAGCAACAGTTGGCGATATATCCATGAAGCCCTGAGTATACTTTCTGTGACCACGAGTGTGACATCATTCGTGTTTGTGTGGGATGGCCTGTTTGGAGCAAAAACTGAAGTAAATCACAAAGTGGCAGCTCGCCTTCTGCTTGCTTTTTTTTGCAAATCCTCCGTTTTGTTTGTTGGTTGGATGTTGGGTTTGGATCCAAAGTTGCACGGCTTTTGTCATCTTTGTCGATGTGTATGACTTGCTGTATCATTCAGCGGATCCCTCTGGGGAGATTCATAGTTTCTCAGCGTGTGAGGGCTGAAGATAAGTCGTTTGATGTAAGAAGACACTTTTTAGTGTGTCATGAACCTGTGTAGGTGTGCGCTTCACTTCCTGCAGTGTGTTGCACAAGAGGGCTCCCCTCTGTGTTCCCTGTGGATTATTTAGACAGTGACAGTAATATGTGTAATCCTATGGATTTAAATTACTCTTGAGATCTCACTGATAACATATAAGCATGCGTGGACAGTGTAGTCTTTTAGCCGTAATTGTTATTTATGTACTATGAATATTCATTTTAAGTAGAATTACTTAAATCTATGATCTCAGAAGAATTTTGGTTCGTGACGAGTGTATCAAGTGCATTTTATAACGCCTAATTAAAATCCAGATTGAGGGCTGAAGAGAATTCAAACGTGTGGCCAAATGAGGCCTTTGAGCTTATACGTGGCATGCGACTGTATGCAAATACTTTGATTATCTCGCTCACACCGTGACCTTGCATTGCAAACTAAATCGACACCCCCCGCTACATCCAGATCAGATTTTGTGTGCTGCAGATGTACAGCAAATTATAGTGATAACGGCAGGAAAAGAGATCAGAATATTAGAGATTAAATGAGTCAAAGGTTGAAACCTGTAGGTCAAAGAAGGGCTTTGATTGCAAAAAAACCCTGTCCTTAGATATTAGCGCATCTTCCTGGAAACAATGAGTAAACTCGAGAACGAGAGCGACGTAGAAGTAGAGTACGCTGGCAGTCGGTGTGACTGTACTGGAAGGATGTGGCTTCCCTTCTAAAAACAGCACATCTTATTTTTACACAGCTGTGTGTGTGTGCGTGTGTGTGTGTGATGTTCATAGCAGAGGAAGACTATTTTCATTATGAAAGAAAGGTACAAAGTGAGACAGATGCGACACGATGGACTGACATAGATGTAGTAGATAGATAAATTGATTGATATGATTGGATGCTTCTGTTTTAAATTATTTACAGAATGGAGGAAAAAGAAGATGAAATACATTTATTTTCTATTTCTGCTTTGATTGTTGGTCGTAAATCTTGTTGCAGACAGTAATTCCCCTCATCTTGTTTTTGTCTTTTCTTGCTTCTCACCTTGGCTCTCACTCCTGAGTCTCCTCCTCAGTTTATACAGCGCTGCAGTACCGAGTGACTCATATGGACTAAAGTAGGGAAATTTGGTTAAAAGTGATACAAGTTAGACGACTAAAAAGAATGTGTGAGAATTTTTGCACGGTTATGATAGAAATGCACTGCATGTAAGCTATAGTGCTGATAATGATGACAGTCATAACACAAAGTTCAGGGTTGGCTTTTTAAGTCGTGTTTTGGCTAAAAAAATACCAGTTTTAATGGTAAAAAGATTGTTTCACTGCGAGCAGTAAACCCTTTGGTACGGCAGCAAAGAGCTTCCTGCTGGAGTGTTTGTTTTGGTTTCAAGTCGCTGGGACTGAGCTATGTCTGCGGTATCGTTTGTGCAGCACGGTAGCTCAGTGGTTATCGCTGATTTCTTACGGAAAGAGCGTTGTGGGTTCAAACTCACGTGGGGCTCTTCTTCGTGGCATTGAAGGCATGAAGAGTATCACTTCATGGTTAATTAAAGTTTTAAAAAAAACAAACAACCCAAGTGTCATAGCGATGTGCCAGCAAAATTCAAGCTAGCAAGCAGCGTAGGTTTTTTAAATGCTTGAACTATACTTAAAGCTGACTCCAGAATCCACGTCAGTCTCCAAAGACTTCCTTGTTAAAATACCCAACTTCACGGGATTCAAAAGTCAGTTTTAAGCCTTTGAAAAATAGTAAATAACAATTAAAAGTAAGGTTTTAAGCTTTAAGGATAGTTGCCCCCTTTTTAAAACCTCTTGGGAGGGTGACTTTTTAAAAAATTCATCCACCAGGATACTGGAGTTAGGGGCACAGCCACTTTGATTTGCATTGACCAGGCCTCACTTCTGTCCAGACCGAACCTCTGGACTGAAAAGTTATCTATGTATGAGCGATGCACGTGTACAGTATTGATTACAAAGTTAGCCAAGATTAGCTGATACAAATATGATAACTTGTTGCTCCAAATGTATCGGTGGCCAGAATGCTATCATTGATGGTTCAGACTGTAAACGTAAAACTAATTGGTGGTAGCGTAAGTCTTTAGGTGACAGTGAATGTAAAGAAACCCGCAAAGGTGCTGCTGTAAGGCCAGGTCAAACAGGTCAAACAGTCCTAGAGACCAGTCAGTGATCCCCTGGAAACCTCTGGTCACTCAGGAAAAACCTGAAAGTTTGACTTATGGATGGCACTTTTTTTTTTTCTTTTTCACTGGCAGAAAAAAAGCTTCCATACTGTGTAACTGAAGCCGAAATGTCCACCATATTGTTGTAATCTCCTAAAAACGTTGGTCAACTGTGCTAAACTGCTATTTTGTGGTCACAATGGATTACAAAGTCAAAGTGGAGGCGTGAAGTTTTGAAACGCTTGTGGCAACACAAGGAAAATTTCAGCATTTTCCTGCAAATAATGATCGATGGTATTTTTCATTGTTTGCTTGCACAACCCTAACTGCTTTGCAGTTTGTAGTTCCTTAATGCAAGCTATAAATAAGGAGTTGGCCCAAGCATTTCCTGTGCAAACACCGAGCAGCTTTTCACACATTCCTCTCTTAAGCATGTTAGTTTGAATACAAATATTATTTTCACTCTGTTGCTAATTTGGTTGCATGAGTTAACACATGCAGAAAAAGACCCAAGACCTTTACAAGAGTTCAGCACTGGGTGAAATTGAGATGGTATAAATAAAACCCAGTTTCTCTGTCTCTCAGAGTAGCTTGGCTCCGTTTCTCCATTTACGTTGAGCTCACACAGGCTAGAATATTAATTCCACTGACTTTCTCCTTCTCATATAAGGTAAACTCCAACTTTTCTTGTTGGAGGCTTACAGTCGGACACGGCTGAAGGAAGGCAGCCAGGGTGTTGGTACTTTGTGTGCAAAGACCCGTGT
>VOQK01002523.1:0-12861 GCA_015052645.1 Benitochromis conjunctus
GGGGGTCCGAAGTGTATCACTTACACATAGAGCAAGAGAGAGATGAGCAGAGAAAGAGAGTTGCATGGCTGGAATGCAGGTTGTTTGTATTTATTCCCAGGTGAAAAGGGAAAAGGGAAGATATGCATGTGCTGGACGAATACTTCACCACATCAGTTGGTGGTGGGATAATGCAGAGTGGAACGGTGGCGCGGGCTAGTCTGACAGGGGGAAAAAAGTTGGAGAATCTTGTGGAAAAGGAGATTCTCATGGAAAAAAGCAACGGAGGAGAAGAAGAAGAAAAACAAATCTGAGTGCTTCTAAAGATGAGAGAAGAGACAGAGAGGTAGAGGTTTGGAAAAAGAAGGACAGGGAGATGGGGGGGGGGGGGCAAAGTTGAGAATAGCAGAAAGAGAGAAGGAGAGGGAGGTGAAGAGAGCTTAATAGGGAGGGAGAAAGGTGGTGTGATAGTGGGTGGGAGAGGAGGAGACAGTCTGGTGGATGGGCAAAAAGACAAAGGAAGAGAAGAGTGAAAGGGATCTGTCAGAGGGCTGCTTAGGGATGAAGAAACTAACAGATGCATAGAGATAAGGCCGCCAAGGTCTCCAGAGAGAGATACAAGAGTGCAATATGGAGTAACAGAATGGTTTAGTGAGAGGTAAAGAGGAGGAGATAAGAGAGGGGGAGAATGAGATTAAGGAAATATTCAGAGTGATAGACTGGCAGAGAAGAGGGAGGAGAGAAGAGCTGGATGAGAGAGAGGAGGGAGGCCGTCTTGTAGAGCGCATACAGCACGCGTGGAGCTGGTGATCGAGCGAACGAGAGACAGAGAGAGGAAGGGAGGGAGGGTGGGAGGAGAGAGGGAAACGGAGGGAGGGGGTGAGGTATTTAAACGCCGGAGCAGGACAGCACAGGCGAAGCTCTGAACTCCCCGAGAGTGGAGGTAGGACAGGGAGAGGAAACAGAAGAGCAGTTTTCCTGACGACCAAGCCCACACACTCAGACACAGAAATACTGCACATACAAGCACACACTAGACGTGCACACTCTCACCCACGCACTTTTGGACTTTCGACTCATCTGTGGACTCCAAACCTGTCCTCTGGAGCTCTACCCGTGCCTCCCTTGCTCCCAGCCATCACTCTCCTTACCACTTCACCCACCTTCACTCCCTCAGCCCCTCGCTTGGTGTGAGGGCAGATGGCCATGGCGCGGGCCTCTCTTGGGGGTGCTTTAGGCTGTGCCCTGCTGGCCCTCGTCCTGGGGAGCGGCAACATGGATTTCGGGGCTCCCCCGGCAAGCTTCTACCCCCGTTTCAACCCCTTCTTCTTCCTGTGCACCCACCACGGTGAGCTGGAGGGAGCCGGGGTGGCAGAAGGTGGGGGAGAGGTGCTTCTCACCCTCCAAATTACAGGCAACCCCACCACCTACACCCCTGGACAGGAGTATCAAGGTGAGCACACCCACTAAGGTGTCCACTTTTTTAAAATTCTGCATGGAAAAGAGAATGGGATGTTTTTGTTTCAGCAATGTTGACATCAGTAAGGAATCACTTAAAATAGAAATGTCTTGAATTGATAAAATTGTGTATTTTTTTTTTAAACGTTGCTCTCTTTTTGATTATTAATTTCTACATAAATGCAATATGCATAATATGCACTTTGCATTAAGACATAAAACCAACTTATCGAACAAGAATTATGCACACAGCGCGTGCAGTTAATTCCTTTTCGTGCAGGTGTTTCGTGCGGCTGTTGCGTGTGCACATGGGAGTTAACAGGTTCTGTGAGGTGGCTGTTGTTGGAAACCAGCATTTATGTAACTGTAATAAATAGTGATGCTGAGTGGGACTCCTCTGATCCCGATGCTCCATGTGTAGGTGGCTTCTCCACAGGACTAACGGCGAGATCCCTCCAACTGAATGAGAGTGAGAGAGTGTGCAGGCTGCGAGTGCGAATGGACAAAAACGGAGCACCACAGAAAGAGATGCACTGACTGATAGGGAGAAAAGATTAGGAAATCAATGAATCCTGCTTCGACTAGAAGAGGAGACAGATACTTGTGTCCCCTTTCCCACACTGATGTGCCGACACCTGGTCCTGGAAAACAGATCCCCTCTGACCTCCCCAAACTCTGCTCGCTCGCTCTCGCCTTACTTAACACTGGGGACAGTGACCCTAACAGGCCACCACAGACCGACTAAGGTTACATTCCCACGCAGCTATCATCTTAACAGAGAATTGATGTATGCACATTTTAATGTATTCACCATATACGATTTCCTAAATATAAGTGCATTGCGTGCAACTTGCTTGTATCTTTTCCTTACCCTGTTGCTGCTGTGTTTGATTCAATTTCAGACGTTGTTGTTGAGGACTGAATCCAGTTATCGTAACTCTCAATTCAGAGTTTGTGTAATTGTATGAAGAAAGCAAAAAAGGGCAGGAAACCAGAACAGGAAAGGAGAGGAGCGTGGATGAAGCAGTATTATTCTACGTCGGAAAAATAACAGCCCGGATCAGCCCTTCAGTCAAGCACCTTTAACTGGGGCCGGGCTTGTACGGAGAGCGGGTGGGGAGAGATTTGAATAACTAGCTGGTGGATGAGAGGGAAAGAGCGCACAGAGAGGTTTAGATAATTAGCATTAGAAATGTGGTGGACTGGGAGGAGGGAGGGATTTAAATAGGGCCAAGGCTGGGATCGGATGGAGTAGGGGGAGATTTAAATGACGATGAGAGGATTGAGCCGATAAGATACCAGCAGCAGGGCTTGCACAGAAAAATGACAGGGTTCCAAGCTGCTCACCCCCCCCCACCCCCACGTCCCCGTCCCGTCCCATGTTTTGGCACATGACAGCAGGTCATTGTTACATTTCCAGGGTTTTGACTTGAGTTTGCTTGGGGATGGAAGGAAAAATGGCAAGCGAGCAAGTGAAATGCTGCTGGCTGTGTGCATAGTTGTGCAATCGTGAGCAATTCCAGTCTCGTCTCTTTTCCACCTCTCTCATCTTTTCAAACCTTGATGGTTACAGCCAGCCTTACATGTTCTTACCCCAGCCATTGCCAGGCTCATCGTGGTAGGAATTGAGTGGATTTTGAGGGGCTACACATACACCGCAGCGGGACTGAGGACGGGCATCTATCTGCCTGCCCTGCGAAACGTGGAGTGATAGAAAAAGACAAAAAAATGACATCCTCTCGTGACACGATAGAACAGGCAAAGTGCTTTCTGGAAATAAGCCTGTGTATTTAAGTGGTTTAATTTTTTTTACTGTTTTTTTAATGTGCTTTTTGAACCTTAGTTTTGGATTACATTTTGGTTTAATCTTCTAAAGCAATGTGTGATATAACTATTGAAAGAAATGGAGGTGGGATGTCTTCGAGGTTCTGGCTGTATGCTTGTTGAAGAAGCTGTAGAAAAGAAAACTGAAGAAAGACTGTGAAGGAGAAGAGGTAGAGGTTAGTGGATGGAGGTAAAGTTACAGAAATGGAAAGAGATAGATGATCTTTTATAAAAGAGACAGGGGGTGAGTGTCTCAGAAATCTAACTCAGCGTTTGGCGCAGAGCAAGAGGAAGATTCAGTGTGGCCGCATAGTAATTGAGTTTCCAACCTGACCTCACTGCCTCTTGCTTCTCTGTTGCTTTTGAGTGATAAGACCATGTGTGGGCAGTGTACTTTTGAATGTGTAGACAAGATTACGGTGTTTAGCTATCAGAATGAAATGACCAAGAGAGGCTGAGAAATGTTTGAGAGGGTGGGTGTATTGGCAGGGTCATAGTGGACAAAATAGAAATACAGCACTGTGGAGACTTTCTGAACTGCTCGGAAACAAAAGGGGAGAAATGAAAAGGTTTGTTGAGATTTGTGTGCTCACATTCAGACTCTAGGGTCACTTCTTATACCAGACAAATGGAAACCAAGTGTGCACATACTGCCTACGTAGAGCCTTATCTTTTAATAAAGAGACAGAAGAAAAAAGTGAGGTCACGCTGGGATTTAAGCCTGTCCTCTAAATAACCAAACGACCCTTTTGAACTACTTTTGATACACTCGGGAAGCAGCTCTCTTTATTTCAGTGATGTTAAAACGTTTTTTTTTTATTCGCCGTCTGGCCTTTTTTAACACTGCTCTGGGAGTCAGCGATGGTCTCCATACAGCAACCACATGTTTATAAGAAGCAACATCAGAATACAAAACCCAGAGCACGGTTTCTAAACACAGTTAATCAGAGAAAGCTGTTTTGCATTTCTGTCATTTCTCGTCACCCTGCTGTGGAAATCTTGCGTGTTCGTCTTCACAGATGAACAGTAACATTAAGAAAACACGGTGACACAGCAGAGAGAAGAAAAGGAACAGGCAAATTTGATCTAAACAGAGCATTAGATTTAAATCCGGAGTTGAAGGGACATCATTTCACTGGATCGTGGAGTGTTTGGGTCTTCATTAGAAAGGACAGATTGGCGAGGGGACAGAAGGGCTGTGTGGTGTCCTCTGAAAGTCAGCAGAGAACAGCCAGACAAATGGAGGTATATAGGTAGAAATGGGGCCAGTGAGATTGATTGGGGTCTTTTTCATGTCAAGGTGTTTGCACCAATTTGTTTGTATTAATGGCTGTACACTCGTGAAAAACCCCCCACAGTCATGGTTATAGTACCACGACTTTTCGTGTGGAAATCTGCGTTTTGTTTGTGCCACAATAACACATTGTCGTGTGTGTGGTAGTTGAAAGTGTGAGTGAGTTGTCTGGAGCTTGCTTTTACATGCACAGTTCTTGATGTCATTGTGAAGCACTGAGCCACTCACGCAACCATGCAGGTTCCAAACAACCCATACAATGGTCTTTTTCAGTGTTGCTCAGGAGGAGGAAGGGGCAAAACGAGAGGGCCGCTTAGAGAAGGAGTCGTCAGTAGATGCTGAAACAGCCTTTCCTAATCTGTCTATGGTTTAGTCCGTGGACCTTTTCCATGTGCAAATGATTGAAAAAGCCAGAGAAACAATCAACATTTCAAGGAGATTTGGCCGTTGACACTAAATGACATTCTTAGTGGGAGTTTGGCGATAAATTCATCCTCACAAAATGCCATCAGCTCATGCCACGATAACCTATGAGATTAGGCTTAGTGAATTACTCCGTCCGCTCTCCCGCCAGCCACCAGAAACAGCTCATTGTGCCTCACAAAGTGAAAGAGGCCATTATCTATCTGCAAAGTTGATTACTCGTCATGGTTGGGGGAGTTTTTCTGCAAGTGTGTTGTTGACTGATGTCTGTAGAACAACATGTTGAATTGAAGGTCACAGGAACAAGGCCCAGAAGGGTTGTAGAAAAGCAAACGTTATCCTGCCTACGTCACATTATGCAAGTAAAACCCCAGAAAGATGCCTTGCAAACATAGGGCCCATCTTTAGACTATCCAAACAGGCACCCGCTGGCTTTAGATTGAATGCCCAAATGACATCAATCTGCTGTGACTATGGCAGCCGTTTGGATGTCATCAGCACCTTCTGCAGTACTTAACCTCTGAGGGGACTGCTAAGTGTCTGCTTTCTGACCTCTGACCACTTCTTGTCAGTGCTGCATTGTTTAGAGTTCTGTTCCTGAGACGATTAGATTAGAACTTTTTTTTTCTGTCCACCTTACATTTCCGTTCCCCTTACATGTAATATTTCGTATTTATCACTTCAAAAGACTAAGAAAGCTTGAAGTAACCTTGGTCAGCGACCCAAAGGCTGTCCTAGATTTTATGCAGACATCCGGTTTTGGGAACAGCGAAAACGTGAGCAAGACTGGGGAAAGAAGTGAGGGGCGAGGGGCTAATGGTTTAATAGGGCTCTCTTGTGAGCAAAAAGCAACATGCGGACAGCACAAGCACTTTCAAGTGGTCCAAACCCGTGCATTCATTAGCTTCCCAGCCCTTCAGCCTCTCTGCCTCCTGCTGCTGTGTTTGAATAGGTCACTTCAGTGGGTAGAGAGAAGTGTGTCAAGTGTATTACTGTTTGTATGGGCTTTTTTGGGTGTGTTTGGGTGTTCTGTCTTTGTGGACACTGAATGATGAACCATTTAAAAACCATTGTGCTCTCTGAGTTATGCCAGTTTCCTTTATATCAAGGAGCAGATGGGCGAGAAATGAGAATGGATATTCACTGGGAATCTTCCCTTTGTCACACATGCACGCCTGGCTGTGTGCACAGCACTCAGCTCTTGGTGGGTGATCCATCATGACATAGAGACAGGTCAGATGTTCCGCTGGCTAAACACAAATGTCCTGATCAGCGGGCTATTACAATTCTCTGTGGCAGTGTAACAAAATGACATCGCAACATAAGTTAGCATTTTCCTGCTGTCATGTGCTAAATTGCTATGCCAATATATTTTCTTATTAACGTTCATAAGCTATTATAACATTCTGTACAAACCCATGACATTGCAGAAATAATAATAAACTTGCAGTGACAAACACACTTGTCTGTTGCCACCTTTGTTTTCTTTTGTCTCATACAGAGTCAATGAAAGGCTGCAGCAGAGAAATTCAAGCCGAGATAGTTGAGATGGCGCAGATGCAACCTATAAGCTACATTTCTGGAAAATTGATTTACTGCATCAGAGCACAGAGAATCTCCTTAGATAGCGGTTACATTGTTAGCCGTTGCCTGGCTGGTGCCAGCGTGGTGCCAGGTGTGGTAGAAAAACTCAAATTGAAGGCAGTGAGTGGATCCCTGCCAGGCAGAGGTGCGCGCCTGTGCCAGTCTTATCTGGCCAAGTGGCACAGAGCTGCTACATCTTTTATTTTCAATTTCCTCAACAGATTCATTTTTCCAGCCAAAACAAGAACGCTCTTAACAAGCAAATGTGAGTTGTGTTTTCAGTAACTTTCACGAGTGGGCAGATGAGTGGCTGTAAGGATTTTCAGGATGCTAGAGTGCATGCTTATCTGTTGGGGGGGGGGGCTGATTTGCAGTGTCTGTACGTTGATAATACGAGCTGCGATGTGCAGAAACTAGACTCCCGTTGTCCTAGCGTGTCCTCAAATGGTGTATTTCCCACGTGTCCTTTTCTGATGTGTGTGGGTTTCTGTTTTAGAGAGCACAAATACCAGCATATTCCACTCCTGGCACACATTTTGCAGCCAACGTAAACCACATCAATTATAGTGACATTATGAGCTTTTCCACCTTTGATGCACTTCAGCACCATTCTTGGTGGCGACTTTCTCAGGATTTAACGGTAAACAAAGCTAATGGAAGTCGCAGTGTGGGAAGACAATGGCTGTACTATTTGCTTAAAAACACATTCGGACATGTGTAATTTGTCATAATTCTTAATGTAACTATTAGGACACAAGAAAAGGAAAAAGCACAAAAGACATTTTGCAGCAGAGCAGTTTCATTTTCAATACTGCGTAAAATAACGTCCCTCTTTCTCTATTTTCACTGAGTTACAAAAAGTTCATCTATCCATGTTACTTGTAAACTTTATTGATTTCTTATGGTTGCTTTGACACAAAGCCTGTCGCTTCAACTCACACTTCTCTCCATGTGTTTCCTCTGATTTCATCTGGAAGTTTTTGGTGGCTTTATGTCTTTGTTGGTTCTTTTGAAATGTTGGCATACTAGTCCTTTTTGGATATGCTGTCTTCTTTAATTTTTCCTAGTTCGCGTGAAGTAGAAAAGTTTGTGCACTTATTTTATTAGAGTAGATAAAATGTCAAATTTTGTTTCTTAGATGTGTTTAGCAAGAGGGTTTGTGGGTTCTGACAGCACAAAGGAAGAATGAAGCATGTTCTGTGAGTTAATAGATTAATCTATTAATTAGATTAAAGACTAATGAATACATGAAGAGCAAAATGTCTTCCAAGCATTCAAGCTAGCCAAACTAGCATGCTAGACCTACATCTAAGATTTAAAGCAGACACTCCAGCACCTTCAATTGGTAAGCATGTAAGTCTAATAGGCAGGTTAGTGTCAAATTAGTTAGTTTTTTTTTTTTATGTCATGGAGATACTTACTCAGTAATAAGACAAGAGTGACATCCCACAGCCTGCTAACAACTTCAACACATCCTTTCTTTCATCTCATCCTTGTGTTCAAGGTGCAGATGTCAAGAAAATTAGATACTTTAGACACTAGCTCGCTCCACAGACGAGGAACAAGCATAAGTGGAGTATAACTTTTTTTTTTTTTTAATGTCGTGTACTTTTCGAGCAGCTCAAAATATCACCAAACACACAAACTTTCTGGGCAATTTTTTTTGCTGCTGAATGTGCAGCTGTTGTACTTTCCGGGGAGATGCAAATGTGACAGTGTCGAAAATGGAGAAAGATATAAGACAGGAGAGGAGAGACCGGAGAGCGCATCCTTTCAAAGGTAACTGCTCAACACGTGAAATTTGATAGACTGGAAATTTGAAGCTTCTATTTAATGTCCTCATTCATTTTCGAGGTTTTAAATCAGATATTGAATATATACAGCACGTGTTACTAAAGTTGTGTTCTTCCATTTTGTGAAACATCTTGCAAAACAAACTGAAGTATGATAATTTTGTGTTATTTAAAGGTTGCATGAAATACCAGGCAGATTATTGCAGGATATGCTGGTTAGTTTGCAACAGTGTTTCAGTTTTACTGTGATTCAAAATGCTACAGAGCAAGCTGTTAACAGACAGGTTACATCAAGGGTAGCAGACAACAATTATCATTATACATAATATTTAATGAGATCATTTTTATGTGTTTCACTCACCTAATTTTACCTTTTATACTAATGTTATACAGTTCAGGGTTTGAAAATCATCCCTATAACTCAAAATAATCTCTTGCCGAATTCAGTTGGAGCCTTTAATCCACACAAACAACAGTGAATATTAGAGTAGCAGTACAGGTCAGCTGATCACAGCCTGTGCACAAAGAGAGAGAGCTACAGTAACTCACAAAGCAAGTTATTATGTGACTTGTTTCTAAGTACTCTGTTCCCTGAACTGCTACACCCAATCTTGGGGTTCATCCGATGTGCCAGATCCCCCAGATCCCCCAGTCGACACCCATTTTGGGTATAAGTCCCATTTTAAGTCCCATTTTTTTATAACTAGCATTTAGTTTGCTAGTTATAAAATGGCGAACTACCTTTGCAGAAACACAGAACTTTAGACAAAAAGTAAAGGAAAAAAGTCTTGTTAAATGTGGAGGGAACGTCAAAGTGGGATGAATTCATAAAAACTCTGAAGTGCACTGGGGATTTTTGAATAGAAATTTAAATCATTTTTTAAATTATTCAAGTTAGAGACTTGGATTATTATTATTTTATTTTTTTTTATTTTTTTTTGCAGAAAGGGTTTCAAGTATACCCTGCTGAGGAGAAAATTAAAGTCTTTTATTTCGATTGAGCACCTATTATATACCGTGGAGAAAAAAGGCTTCGGTGTGGTAGGTGAAACATGGAGAAAACTTTCAGCGCCGCTGTATCAGCTGAACATCTAACTGATTCAAACTGATTGATTGACTGAAATTCCGTTCTGCCTTTAGTGGCATTGGTGTTGAATGACAAAACATTTTACCCTCATTGTGTGCTTTATTTCTTTTTATTTTCATTTAAAGCACAAGAACTTCTTGCACAACTGCTTTGTGCCGAATGTTTTTTATTCACAGTTGTTGTTCATTCTTTAACAAAAATGCCATTTGCTTTCACATGTTGTCGTCGAATGCAATTATCTTGTGTTTTTAGAAGTGAAGTTCAATTGTGTAAATACTTCCTGGGGCAGCTGCATGTATCAGTTTCTATGATAAAATATAATGAGAAACAGAGCGTCAACTCAAATAGCCAAAATACTCTAAACCCTGAGGGAGGAAGCGTATCAACCGCATTGTATTTACTGCTCAAGTTTTTTTTAATAGAAAACACGAGTGACACGCCCTTCTGCAGTCTATTCAGATTATTGATATTATTATATAATTACACACTACAGTTTTCCCTTTGCCTCTTTGATGTTTACTTTCAACTAAGATGCAGTTGTAAATATATTTACAGAGTTTATTTCCTTCTCAAGTCTCAGATAACAGGGTTACACATGACATTAAGAGTTCTCTGTGTCTATTCAAACTCCCCCTTAACACTCTGCCTCATAACAGTGTTGGTGATTCTCATCAAGGGGTAAAAAGTAGCTCAAAACTGGAGGAGAAAAGTGATGAATCCTTCTGTTGTTCTCTTGGGATCCTTTACCAACTGCTGTCAGTTTTGCCAATGGCCTCTTCCTTTAAGAGAAAGGAGGCTGCTGATGGCGGACTGTGCACCTCCGCCTCTTTTCTTCTACTTCTCCTTTTGCTCTAGACCCTCCTCCTGGCAGCTTCATTGAGAAAACTGTAATCCCTGCTTGGGGGGCAGTGTGTCGTCTGTGCTGATAGCATTCAGAGGGACTTGTAGCGCTCCAATGGGCCCACTACAGAGGAGGCGGCGTGGTGCAACTGGCTGGGTGCTGGGCACACGCCGTGTGGCACAGGCGGATTAGTCCCAGCCCTGGCCCCTTCCCCCCACCCCCACCCATTCAGCATCAGCCTTCTTCAAACAACTATCCCACTCTGCCCAGAAAAACACAGCAGGCTGGCAGAAACAGATTACAGATTGGCACATTGAAAAGCACATATTCCTTCCTTGAAAATGCTTCCCATTACCCTGTTGTTCCCAAATATGCAACCTCAGACCTCCAGCCTCCATTACTCCATATGTCATCAGTGAGTTCTGACTCGGGAAAATTGAAACTTCCTCAGAGCGTCTTCCTGTGGACCCCAACAACAAATAACATCTATCTTGCTTTTGGTGGTTCATCAGCTACATTTCTGAAATGCAAGTTTACTTTAAGTCATTCACTTTTCATCAGTTGTATGTGTTCAGCTTTGTCAAGAAGGCTTAAGAAAAGAATGTCTTTAAAATCAGTCCAAGTAGATAAGAAGCCTGTAAAACGTGGAATATCAATGAGCCAGTGACATATTTTTTTTTAAAAGGATAAAAGAAGGTCTCTTTTTGCCAAGGAATACCCAGTTGAGCGGTGTGTCTTACACCCCTGTGGATCAGGTGTTTGATTGTATCTTGCCTGTCAGGGAGAACTGGGAACTGAAATCAAGAATGATAGAGGTCTAGACTAAAGATTAAGTGAGACCTCACCTTCTAGACTTGCTGCACTCGAGGGAGAGTAACAATATCCAATAAAAAGACATGGTTTCTCTCACCGTATTGTCATTCCCTTCTATTTTTTGTAAAAAATAAAAATAAAAAAATAAAGTGAAGGTGTGAACTCGGGTTAATCACAACTTTAGCATTTACCACAGCTCCGTCTTGAGATTACATGTTTATTTTTTGCGCCGTGTGTGTTCACGCAGTTAAATAATGATAATAGGCCATTTAACTTAAATAACATCAGACATCCCAAAAATCAGACCAGCTGATCTCAGTGTCAGGCCACATAAGCTGGTGGTTGAGGTGATACTTTTGTATGCAAATTTCATGTAGAGCATGTTTTCTAAGCTGTTTTAGCTTGCTTGAACTTGCTACTTATCTGCAAGCCACTTTGCAGCCCACCTCTAGCGGAGCTCCTTCTTTCATTCTGTATCTGACTTGAAAAGTGTCATTTTAATCATTCATCAGTGTCTGTTGTCAGTGATCCTGTGTTCTGTTTTTGGTGTCGCTACTGCTCTCTAACTTTCCCTGTGTTAGGGCAGGATGTCCCGAAACAGAGCCATACTGTCACTTTTCGATTACAGCAGACTGAAATATTAGACTTGCTTTGACAATACCGTATTTAACTGAAATACTTTTGGTTGCAAACACACCAGATACCTATTGCACCAGCTTAGCACATTCCACTTTGTCTGAACATAGACATTGCGGTGCGTTTGTCAGTGACTCAACACATTCGCTTATTTGCATGTCACTGTCACATACAGAGCGATAGTAATTGAGTGATCCCTGTTATCAAGTGAAAGCAGAGGCCTGAGGTGGACGTTAAGATAGAAAAGAGGTGGGGATGAGAAAGGGGAGATGGCGAGAGTATGAAAGCATTAATTTTCAGCAATAAATGCATTCTTAGCCAGCTGTGCTAGTGTGATTAAGACTGGATGTCACAGGAAGCACTCCACATTGATCCGCTGCCAGTAGAGACCATCTAGTCTTTCATTATGGCAACCAGCTTGTTAATTAGAAATCAATCATCCCCTCTGCTCTATGCAAGCCCCTTCCCCACCAGTGTGCCACTCTCCTTCCACCGAGCATTCATACCCAAAAGCTACAGAGGCGTGTCAGACTTTGACTGATGTCAGTACTTTTTCACTTAGCTGGCCATAATTTGTAACTTTCACGCCAAGAAAGAGCAGGGAGCTGAGAGCAAAATAGCGTGGCACTTCCTTTACAGCTGCCAGGAAGTCTTTGAGTTCTTGAAAGACTTTGACAATTGGAATTCATATTCACCAGATGAATAACAGCTATCATGTTGTCTTTTGGCTGTGTGCACTTGTATATTTTCAGGAGGAGACCTGTAGGTTCACAGGAGACTTTTTGATGACTGTTAAACTCATTTTAAATCTAACAAACTTTTTTATATCTGTTTTGATCCATAAAGAATAAATCACGGATAAGCCAACATGTTGACAAAGCATATGGTTATGTAATGTACTGCTGTTCTGAATAAAAGAAGCGTATTCTACAAAGTAACTCACAATTAAAATAATAAACACGGTCTCCCAAGTTTATACATAGAACAAGTGTTATTAATAGAGGAAAATGTTGTGTAAGCAGAAAGGCGTAGGAAAAGTGGGTGTGGAAAAGACGCTACGATGTAGTGACAGAGCTGGGATGAAAAGTGAACCTCTGTGAAATGACAGTTCCATTATTCATATTAGCGC
>VOQK01002523.1:18689-29832 GCA_015052645.1 Benitochromis conjunctus
ATTCTCTTTTTAAAAAAAAAAAAAAAAAAAAAGTGTGCACTTGACATGTAAACCAGAGATTAGGCCTTACTGCAGGAAAAGCCTGCATGAAAGTTTGCATGAACAGCACTAGTCTGACACTTGGTTTGTTCATATGTGAAGAAACAATGCACATGGAAAAATACATACCCCAAAACACGGAACCTGCCTACGTGTTGAATGAGACTATTGGTATTAATTTCACCTCTTTTGCCCGCCTCATGGCTCCTCATCCCCCTCGGCCAAGTGAACATTGCTCAGAAATGAAGTATGGACAAGAATGTTAAGGCTACCATCAAAGGCCTCCCTTTAGATCTGTGTGCGTGTCTGTGTGTGTGCTTGTGAGTGAAGTAGCCCCACAGGTGATTGGATCTGATCTGATCTGATCTGATTGGCTCATCTGTGTGATGCATTCCACAGGCGAGTGAGAGAAGGTTGTTAGAGGCCTTTCTAAATAATTTAGATCCTGGATTTGTATTGATCAGGTAGTGCTGCTCTCCACGGGCCACTCCAGTACCCCTTCTTTCTCCATCCCTCTTCACCCCTGTTCTTGTTTTTCTTTTTTTTCGATTGTAACCTTCTGCCCCTAGCTTTTCCTCCTCTCCACTCTTTCTCCCCCACCCCATGCTCTACATCAAACAGACATACACTGCTGCGAGGGAGCAGAAAACACATGAGAAAGGAGTTGATGGGGAAGGTGCAAGGAAAGGGATTCTTCTTTTACAGTGATTCCTCAATGGGAGTGAAACTGTAGGAAAGGTGTAAACCGCGGCTAAAGAGAGAAACGGCACGATGAAGGCAGTAAAAAAAACAGGTCTTTTGTTTGCTGTGTTTGTGCAGCACATGTAAAGTTGTCTGTGGAGAGTAATGGAGTATGCGTAACCTTGGTGATGCAGGTCAGTGGAAGTGCAGAAATGAGCGTTTTGTGCGTACTGAGCCTGGTCCAACTTAGTCCATTAAACTCAGTCATTACTCCATTAAATACTGCTTCATGCCATGGCCTTGGATCAATACTGCATAATGTAAAGACTGATAACATGTCTTAACCACAGAGTGGAACGGATTTGTTGAATAGGTAATGTATTCTTGGAGGGATTAAAAAAAATAGCACAAATAAGGAGGACATGTATGCATAGTATGAACATGATAACTGCTTTTATTATTATTATTTTTTTAATAAGAAAGCCCTTTTCCTTGCATTCTGCAGACAGGGATGTGTTAGAGGTGCACTGAGCAACATGGAGCAAATATGATAATGCTTCTGTTGCCAAGCAAAATATGTATCTTTCTCAAAATACAGCTTCGTGTACACGCTGTACATGCTGATAGAATTTGGCAGCGCTCGGAGCCGACAAGCAAAAGGAAATTACTTGTTGCTCACAGAGTGTTATTAGAGCCAGCTATTTTTGTGTGTGTGTGTGTGCACAATCAAGCATTTCTAATATTAAATTTAAAAAAGCAACTGTCTATATTTTAAGTGTAAGGCTTTTTATATTGACCAGGAGTGACTGCAGTCGGCTCTCCCTTTTTACTGGTTAATATTTGCGACCATGATAACCTTTTATTTCTGACATATAAAACAAACAAACCAATATCTACACATGCACATACACACAGATAGCTGCATATACATATGTATAAGTGTTCACACAGATATGTGCTTAAGAAAAATAAACAAAATCTCAATGCCATGAAATAACCACTGAGTAATCAAGTCTGAAATGGAGTAGGAAGAAGTATGTACATACTTATTAATCCCTACATCATGCTCAACACTCTATTGATTTACCATATTCCTCATTACCCCCACTTCCTCTCAGCACTTGCCCCACAAAAAAGAAAAACACAGAAAAAAGAAAGGCAACATCTGTGTATGAATATAGATATAAGGATAGATAGAATTCAGATATAAATTGTCATATTATCAGTTGCCAGTTTCAATAAATTCATATTCTTCCAAAAGCCGGTTTCAGAAGTTTTTTTTTAAACTGAATAATGCATACTTATGAATATTTAAAACAATTTAATGAACATTTCCTTAATAAAGTTCAGACACTGCATTATTCTTGTCTGTCCCACGTTCATGTCCATCATTTCTGGATATAGAAACAGAGCGTAACTGGTGTTTGTTATCTTGTTTACACTGTCCTGCAGAAGTTTGCAAAGTAGAGTGGATCACAGGGACTATAAAAAATTACTCCTCCATACACAATTAATAATGCGAATTGCTATGTAGGAAGTGTCAATAAAACAATCGTTTTAAGTGTGTTCTCATCCCAGGGTCTCCCAGTCTTTCCATCAGATGCGGCTGGAGTTGCAGAGCTGTGCACTCCGATGGCTTCAGTGGACGCTGAGACGCAATTTTCCTTCTTTATAGGGCGATAAAATCCTCATTTGGAGGTTGGCGAATTGGCAGTGAATTAAATCACTGGAGACGGTGGTTTGTGTCTGGTTTGTGAGCTGTGTGTTTTGCACTTTGTTTTTTCCTCCACTCTCTAATTAGTTTTCTTTTCACTCTCTCGCTCTCTTTTTTTATTTTAACTTTTGCGTTTACTCTCTGATTAGGTTTAGGCACCAAAAAGTATTTGGTTATGTTTAGGCACTAAGAGTTAGATAACAAGAACAACAAACCTTTTATTAAGTCCCAAATTACAAAACCATAGAGAAACAAACAGAAGTCCAAAAGTAATAATTGGGGCTGGAGCAAACAGAAAGCACCTGTGGAAAATACATTACTTCAAAAAGGGACAAAAGGTAAGACATAACTGTGTATATACATGGAGGACCGAGACAGGTGGAGAACGAGACACCGCTGAAAACAAATGGGGGGGGGGGCAGGAAGTGGAACTAACACAGGACATGAAGGATAACTAACCATCAAAGCAAAACAGGAAGTAATCTAGAGACGCTACACACAGAGATAAGACCAACACTAGATATTAATAACAGCCAGAGAAGCAGACACTAACAGAAAGATGAGACAAAAGGAACAAAGAAAGAAACACTGAGGTGACTAAAATAACTACAACGAATAAAAAACAGAACATGAACCAAAACACGCTGTGTAAACTGAAACTAGAATAGTCATACGGTAAAAACAGGAACCAACCACTCAGTGTTTCAAGAACAAAGACTCACTGTATGCTGGAATAATAAAGAAATCAACACAGGAAACAAAAACTCAAGCTAACAATAATTAAAAGCCTCGAGCACTACAAAAACAAACTAAATAAAAAAGCAGGAATCCATAAACTGTAAAGCAACTCAAAAAGCAAACCAGGGGCCATGACAAGATACTTGGTTACTGCATGCTTTCATAACATTAACCCTTTCAACCCAGATTAGGCTCACTCAGTACATTTAAATTGTGACAAGTTGAGAAACAGTGTGTCACAGCACTGAAGCTAAAAGCCTGTGTGTGAGGAGACGCCAGCAGCTGGAAAAGTCCTTGGAATAAGATTTAGATCTTTTTACTTGAGTGGCTGTTTCTCAAAGAATTGATCAGAGCAACATTAAGAAGTATAAAACTGACTGTTTTATACTGTAATGGAGCAGAGAGGAGCTGTATGTACAGTGTGTACACTATTACTAAACACAGTATATACTCCATGTGGCGCGCTGGATCAGTGTGTAAAAGTTACGACAGAAAAACGAGGGAGGAAACGTCCGGATACAGTAAGGAGTGTTGTGGGATGAATTATTGAGGCTTTGATATGGAGGAGAGAAAGGGAGGGAAGCGATGCACTGAACTCTGCTCCTAAGACAGGGTGTAACACGTCCAACATACACAGACACGCGGAGAGCACACACATTCAGAGACACAGACACAAGCGTCTTGTGCGAGGACGTGTTAATGGAGTCGCCCAGTCAGAGGGACAGGCAGACAGACAGACGGGGCCACACAGGAGTCTGCTCTGCCCAGAATTCCTCAGTGTAATGCACCAAACCCAGAAGAATGAACGCCCTGAGACCCAACTGACATGTTGCTATTCTTGCTAAAACACTGTCTCGCTGTGGGTGTCGCCTCTTTTTCCCATTCAGTTTCCCTCCATAAGCAGGGGGATTCCAGGGTCAGGAAATAACAATGCCTTCATCTTTCTCGGCCGCAAAGGATTTTATTCCCCGATGTGTAAAACTGTTTTGTTTTTTGTTTTTTACTGGGGTGTGTGTTCCTCCTTTGAGCCACGGGCTGTTCCTTGTACTCTGCTCTGTCTGGCTGGAAACAGTCCAGTGACTGAGCCCTCTTCCTCCAGTGATGCAGCTGACTCTGTGGTCCCATCACTCAGGGCCCTTGTTTACCGGGTGGATCAATAGTTAACGTGCTGCGGGATACACTGAGCTGTAGATGTGTTCAGCTGGATAACAGACTCCCGGGAGTTTTCTGATCTGTGGCTGTTTGTGGTGGGGCTGGGAAGAATAAAGACTTAGCAAAGCTATCAGGGTTACAGCCAATTAGCTCATCAGTCTGTGCTAATATGGTTGTCAATACGACAGGCTTTGATTAAAGCGCTGTGATTTGTTGAGATTACATTCTGCCACTCTTTTCTCTGTAAAAGGTGATGTGGGAATATTCTGCTGTTTTCTTGTTCATCAACCCTTAAAGTAACTCAAACCCTGGTTCAGCACGTGCTTTAATTATGCTTCTTCTTGCGTCTGTCTGAATATATTTATATGTGTCCAAGTGACCTTCTAGATTTTGCTTTAACACCTCCCTGCTCTCTCCTCCTGCAGGGTGTTTGGTTATGTTGACATCCCATTTAATGGCCACTTTACCTTTCCATGTGTTAACACCTGATGTGATTAGCAGCAGGTTGTTAGTGAGCTGCTCTACATACTTCCAAACATCCTGTCCACAAACGTACAATGACGCCTGTTAATTATCTGCTTAGCCTGCAAATGAAGCGTAAATGCAACTTAGTAATTGCGATCTCTGACACTTAATTGGCCTTAACAGTTCATCTTCCTGTTTGAGGTGTTAGTACAGCTGGATGCATTATATTTAAAATGTTTCTGTGTGTAACTCTTAGCTTCAAAGTAACCCCAGCAGTAAACATGTTCCTTTTTTCTCTCTCTTCAGTAACCATCTCTACTAGTGTATCCTTCGATGGTCTCCTGGTGACTGGCCTCTACACCTCAACACCAGTCCAGTCGGCTCCCATTCCTGCTCCAGCTGCTTTTGGCTTTGGTAAGTCTTGCTTCTTTTGCCAATACAAGCTGCTTTTTTTTTTTCTTATGCTTTTTAGCACTAGCAAACCCTCAGATACCCCGAGAAATGTCTGCTGGGACCACGGAGTATTACGATCCAGCTCAGTGATCCACATCCGTTCCCAGACTCTGCATAAGACCGCTTCCCTTCTCCGGTTATGACAGGTCGTGATGGATGAGGAGTCAGGATGATGCGATCAAGGGTTCGGTCAGATGGGTTTTCATTGATGTTTGAGAGAACAAAAACAACAAAAAACATTGAATATGAGATAGATATGAAGAGCAAAGCAGAAAATGTAGAGCCTTCCAAAAGATTAAACTTAAACTAACGAGTGATCACCTGGTCAGCTTGCCAAATATTGGAGTAAAGTCCCAGTGGACAGGCTGATTTACCATTAATTTATCCAGAGATGCAAATGTATCGACAGTTTGCGTGGTAGATGTTGCTATTAAACTGGATTTCAAGTTTGCAAACAACTTATCTTATTCTTCGTCAGCCTTTCCTTTGCATTGTCTGTGTGCTCTGCTTTAATGCTACAAATTTAATCTCTTTATCCTTAAAAGATTAAAACTAAGCTTAAAATTCTTTACACTGTAATCAAATTACACTGTAAGCATGCAACTGAAATACATGAAGTGCAACTCTTTTGTGGACACACAAGCAAGATTTTTAGACTCAGACAAAGTATTTGCGGATGGAGCCCTTGTGTGCACGGATGGGGGCTCTTTTGGTGCAGTGGAACAGCTATAAAGAACTCCTTAGAGAACAGGGCTAGTGTCCCAGAACTGCTGCGCAGTGGGCTCCCTTATCCTGACTAACTTCACTGTTCTTCAGACATTGACTTCACTCTGGCCAGGGCAGTTCCTCACTCTTGGCAGCTCTGTTTACTGGGGAGGCATCCAAGCACGGATTGCGTCACCTTAGCTTCACTCTTATTACTTGAAAAGTTTTAAGGCTACGCCTACCCTGATAGGCAGCAGCTTGTGGAACGGTGACTTTCTGCAAGATGTGTGTTTAAGTAAGTCTGCAAAGTCTTCCGTTACAGCATGTGTAATCTGTCTGGGTTTCACAGTGCCAGTCAGACATTTGGTCCTCAGCTGAAGAGCTTTCTGCACTTTGTCTCTCTGCTCTAATTCTCCAGCCACCCCTCCCACTGTGGGATTCAGGACTCCATGGAGCAGCAGGCACATGCAAAAGCAGTCTTGTCATAGAGGAGATTCTGAACGATCATTTAATAGATTTATAGTTTTATTTTCCTTTTGATTAATTTTTCAGTGCATTTTTGAGGAACACTGGGATTTATTTTATGATCAAGTGATAGAAACTCAGCTAGTTTGCAGAACATGGTGGTCCATCTAGCTATTGAAGGCTCCTCAGCCTTGGAAGGGCTGAAGACATTCTCCTAGAGAGAACGTACTTTATTAATAAGCTCATGGAAACTTGGTGACTTAACAGAGAGCCGGCGTTTGACCAAAATGCTTTGAAGATAATGCAGTGGAACAATAATACAGTGTGATGCCTCTTCGTGTCCAGTGTTGTGACAAATATAAATGGGCCTTTGAGCACAAGAGGGTCACGCAACTCCACGAGGGAGTTTTATGAGCATGGTGTTTATGAGCAGGGGGTTTTAGATAAGGTGGGGCTCTAATCCCTCTGAATGAAGCCATGTGGGGGACACGATTACACAATGGACTGCAACATGCATATGCACACGTTCAATAGAAATACCACCAACTTTCACTCAAGAGCACAAACACAGTCCAACTGTTCAGCTGTATTGAAGTGGTGGCTGGCTGGGGGAACATGTGGTTGGCAGATGTATCAGACGAGGAACTAACATGAACTATAGCACAGGGAGAATGAAACGACTGTAGCGAGAAGATCGCTAATAAATCACTAAAAGACTGAAACTGCAGCTTAAGATGAAGCGTGAGAGAAGATTTTTTGTTTTTGTTTTTGGCTGTGTTTATGTTGTTGGAGGTGAAGAGAGAAACAAAAAGATCCTAAGAGAGAGACAAAGAAGGAATCGGTGGTTTTTAAAAAGTGGAATAAATAGACAAAGTCAGGGAGCTGTGGACACAGAGAGGTTAGTGTTTTTACTCGCTGCGTTGGGATGTCCAGTGGTTGGTGTGGTCAAAGCTGTGGTAGCAAGCAGACACGGTGACTGCCCAGTAGCCTCTAAAGAGAGAACTCCCCTCAGTCTTCTGTGTCATCCTTTGTTGCTTTTTACACATGTCATAAAAATAGTGTGGATATGAGCATGACGGAATTGCACGCTTCGTCACTGGTTCTCTTTGTGTGTGTTTATCGCTCCTTTTTCTTTTTGTTGGTTTGTTACAATTATGACTTTAACAAACAAACGCAGTAACATGGAGACAGCAGTGATTATTTCGTTATTTTGTCTTCCACTCCACTTGAATTGCAGAGCTCTTTGAACTGCGTTTGTAACACATATGTTATAGTTTGAGGGTTTTCACTGCATCGTCGCCCACTGTTTGTCAAGTTACTGTAACCGATGTGTGATGAAGCAGTTGGCAGGGCAGTTTAAGGTAGTCTGAGGAATGCCATGTTTCTGACTGCTGTGCTGAGTTGTGGTTCAAGTTGCCCAAGGCTCATTCCTCCACTCCCTAAAGGCAAGCGACCTTCTACTGGCTGCTGGCGGGCTAACCGCAGCCCTTTACGATGCTGTAACTGCTCTGCTGTGGCAAGTCCAGAATCAGACGAACTGGAGCTAAAAACAATGTTGTGCTTTGGGAGCCATGCCTGCTAAATAGGGGGAGAACACAGGAGTGCAAATTGATTGTGATTTTTGTAAATGTAGCCAACATAGGCCGGCAAAGCTAGTCTGGGTGCATTTATTTCAAGGTGCCAGAGCTGAGAGGAAAGACTTGACATTTAATTTTAGGATTCATCTACTTACAACTCACAGTAAATGGATGAGGTATGACGTGCGGCTTCATTTGAGTCTACTTTGTAGTAGATTTTGACAACCCAAGTACTCATTAGAGACCTTTCGAAACACTTTAGAGTGAAACCTGGAGACTTTATATGCATGTTTGAATGTAACGTGGTCAAACGTGTCTGTACACACTGCCAGAAATGCAACATGAGTCTGGACTCAGCAGTTGGAGAATTCCAACTGCTGAGTGTTTTTCCTTTCTCTGACATTTATTCCATTAAGACGTTGTTCTTTCCAATCCAGCCTCTTGGCGTTCTGAAGCTTCCAACTTGGCACGCAGAAAGATTAAACGATGAAACCAATAACATAAGTATATTGTCATAATTTTGATTTATTTGTTTCAGGTATCATAAAATCTGCTTGCTGTTACATGTCACATAGCAGTAATGAGGTGATATATTAAAACCCATAGGCCAGAGCCTGGATGGAAAGAAATATCACATGTGGTCTGATTTGTGTTCCATGATAGTAAAATGTTTTCTATCACATCATTATCCATTCAAACACAAAGACAGACAGAACAAGTATTCACTCTAAATGTGTCCAGCTAACTTATAATTACAAAGATGAACAGGCACTTGAAGGAAAAGGAGAGCTTTGAAAATAGATGGGAGGGAAATTTAGAGCAAAACGCCAAAATTGGACTGAGAAAGTGTGCGAGATTGAGGAATGAGTGTGTGCAGAGTGAGAGGGGAAAAATGTGTACATACCTCCTCATGTCTTATTTCTTTTTTCATATTTCACACACTTTTATGTTTCAGATCATCACACAAAACTAATATTGGACAAAGATAAATAGAGCGTGCAGATTTAACGGTATCTAAAGCTCTCTGGCCCCGTGTGGAAAAAATAATTGGCTTCCCTTGTTAATTCATGAATTAACTATGATTAACCACGTTTTTTTATTTTTATTTAAAAAGCCACACCCAGGCGTGTTTAATGTTTGACAAAACATAGAAGGCTAAAAGATCTTGAAAAGCAGTCCATCATGCCGCAATCTAAAGAAACTCAAGAAGAGATTAGATAGTTTCATTGATATCTATCAGTCTGGAAAGGGTTACAAAGCCATTTTTGAGGTTTTGGGAATCACGGTGAGAGTCATTATTCACAAATGGAAAATAGCAGTTTTTAACTGGAGTGGCCGGCCTACCAAAATTAGTCGAGGAGCGCGTGACCAAGTCATTCAGGATGTCTACATCTAAAGAAATGCAGGCCTCACTTGCCTCAGTTAAGGTCAGTGTTCATCATTCACTCAGGAGACTGGGCAAAAATAACTTCCATGGGAGAGTTACAGGGGACAAAACCACTGTTAACCTAAAAGAACACAAAGGCTCGGATCACATCTGAAAAAAAACATGATCCCCAAAACTTCTGGGAAATTATTCTGTAGACTGACAAGGGTGTCACAACCAGTTATTAGGGTTCGGGGGCAATTACTTTTTCACATAGGGCCAGGCAGGTTCGGATAGCTGTTTATAGCTGGTTATCTTTGTCTAATATACAAAAGACACAAACACACACACACACATATATAGATATATATATATAAAGAAGAAAAGGAGGATGACAGGATGAGATGATGGCATTTCATCACTCCCCCTGATGAAGGGCCCGATTGGTGTTGCCTTGCCAGCGCTGAGCTGCTGAGAAACTGGTCATTGATGGATGGCTCGTTTGCAGGGTGATGTTTATTTTGCTGTTAATTTGCATATTTGTATGTATTTGCGGGGTGGTTGTCTTCCGCTAGCAAGGCTCAGTCCCCATCTCAATATGATGGATCTGGCGGTCTGACAAAATGGACAGCTTAGCGACAGGGACATCCAGCCGACACTCTCTTGCCATGACGGATGGGCTCATGCTAACACACAACCCAACTGATGAAATCCTGCTGCACCTTGACCTGTGTGGGAGGGGTTGCCAGAGAAGGTCTCAAATTAATTCCAAGGGACCTGGTACTCTGTTACAGTCTTTGTAGTATTTTTTTAATTAAACACTCAGTTCTAAGGTATTCCTCAAACTGTTTGCTTTGGTAGTAAATTTGGTAGTAAGATTTTGATGTGCACAACACTACAAAGATGCACTGACGTCTAGTTTTTCAGAAATCAGATCATTCATGAGCACAACTGGGGCATGAAAATAACAAATAGCATGCAGTGGAATATACTAACCTCAACTATCTCAGCCCTCATACTAAATAAATATGCCATTAGTTTTCCGTGTTCTTTTTCCAACTTGGGAAGCATGAAGCTCTCACAAACTTGCACTCTGCTGGAAAATATTGCCATTCAGCTGCTGCGACCACAGAGTAAGAAAAAAAGGAAAGAAATGCCACAACTTCCAAAAACTCATCAGTGCTACTGAAGTCAAATTGTGGTATCTAACTGTGGAGCCATGCAGGCTAATTACTTCACCTATAAGGCTGCTACTGACCCATAGTATATAATATTGTTTGCAAAATGACCCATGAATTAGCAGGTTAACAGAACTTGTTCTGAAATAGAAAAATATTATAATTTTTCTTCTTTTTAATATACACAATTATGCATTCAAATCCAGATATCCATAAACTCATCCATCTCGGGGCTGAAGGTCAGCTGTCAGCCCCCTCTTGCCACTAAGCCAGATTGAATGTCAGCCAGAATGTCAGACTATGAGAGATGGCAGCTCATCATGTCAGTATTTATGGAGACACACTCGCAGGTGTGCTTCCTGCTGAACAAAGCCTTGTTTGGGAACCTCTGCGTTTTCTCAAACAGTACCAACAGTCCCACGAGAGCACAAGTGTTCTTTCGCAAACCCACCCCTCCCGTGCAGGGCACAGACTGCGAAGGAGATGCTATGTATGGAAAGATGAGGATAAAGAGGAATGATATAGAGAAAGGGTGGTGCAGGGAGCAGAGAAGGGGTGAGAGAAGGGGCTCCCAAGGGGAGAGAAGCTGTCAGTCCCTAGGAGACATCAA
>VOQK01002524.1:0-10627 GCA_015052645.1 Benitochromis conjunctus
AGGAGCTGAGGAGAGCCCCAAACGAGGGGTCACCCAGCAGCCACGGAACAGAAGCCATAGGGGGCCGTAGTGACGTGCCCGCAGGTTCCGCCAGCAGCCAGCCGCGCCAGGACAGGCCGGGCCCAGGCCCAGTTGCCAGAGGCATGAGGGCCCCCACCCCCGGGAAGGGGCCCGACCGAGCCACGGGCGCCAGGCCCCGCCAAGCAGCCACCGGGAGTGAGCAGGTACATACCCGGGTACCCAGCCCCGGACAACGAGAACCACCGACGCACCGACGTCAGAGGGCATCAGCCACAGGCAGGAAGTGTGGTGAGGGGAGACAGGTCTCCACGCCTTGGAGGGCCTGAGATGTTCGTAGAGAGGCGGAGTCCGAGGCCCAACCTGACACGTAGACACAGACAAGCAGGCACACACAGATACAAACGTGCATTCCCACCCTCATGCACACAACCCCAAACACTCGGCACTCACCCAACATAAGTCTTAACGACCTGGCCAGTGTCCACTCTGTCAGGTTTACAGTCAGCTCTTGAGGTGTAATGTTTCCAAGATGAAGGTTGGGCCTTTCATAGCACCTTATAACGGAGTCATAATTAATTATAATTCTGTTATATGTTCGCTATAATTACTTCTAAAACCAAGCATATGATCAAGGAAAGACGAACTTTGGTGGTAATTATCTGCTAAGTAAGTTTGCTTAAATATAAATATGAGCCTATACAGAATCTATACTTAGCAAATAAAAAATGAAGAAGGAACATCAATAAACCATCAGACAGTCAAAATACTTAACAAACAATAACATTGGTAATAACACTGATGGCACATTCAATGCCTCGTACAGTATTAAGACATAATTTAAACCAGATTTGTTTGGCAGTCATCTGAAAAACAGCCAGTCTGTTTTTTTCCCCTTTGTGGTTTTGACATGCATTTTATTTATGACGAGTTAATACATAGAACAGAATTAAAACTGGAATCGAAATAAAATTGGTTTGCGTAACATCTCTGTACTTAAATGAATTAGTAAAACGCTTTGGCAGTGATGTCCAAAATGCTGAACGTTAAAAGATGTTCTTCATGGATTAGACAGATCTGTTTAATTCCAAACATGTAAATAAGCTTTAGCTGGTGATGTCTGTAGGAAGGAGGCTCAGACACATTTAATTTGCAAAATAAGATTCTGCAGACTGACAGACAACCCTGTACTGAAGGGGCATTAATGGACACTTCCCAGGACATCATAGTATAACATAATAAAACAATTAGAGGTAAAGTTTGTAGCAGAGATGGATTGAGTCGATATACGGTATCGGTCCGATCCTGACTTAAATTACTGGATCAGATATTGGGGAGAAATAAAAAATGTAATCCTATCCTTTAAATATCACAAAAGCACCACACAAAACCTGCGACATGGCGTAACCCAGCTCATGACCTTAGCACGTCGGAGTCACGTCACGTGATAGAGCGGCTGTGGTGTACGAGACCTGTCGGCGGTCTGGAGTTACTGGAGCTGCTACGTGCTGCCAAACCGGCAGCCTCCGAGTAGGCTACCCCAGAGAAGTAAAGCAAGTGTGTAAGCTCATCTCTGAATGTGTGTAAAGCATTCCCACGTTAAGCTTAACAACCGATATATGGAGCTAGGACATCTGTGCGTTGTCATTGCTAAGTCTGACGGTACGATGGATGGACTCCAGTTTTACAAAAAGAAGTTGCAGGCTAAACAGTTTTAAGTATATAAGGCTCCGTTATACAACTTTTTTTTAAGTTGTTGAATATAAACATTATTTTGTGCTGATATTACACTTCTTTTTTCACAACCAAAGAGTTCTTGAAATCTGCATAAAATTGCATTTTGAATTACTTTTTGAATATTACTTTAAATAATTTAAAGTTAAAGTTCTGCTAAAAGTTGAAATAAAAAGATCAGTATTGCTGAACTGTGAAATATTTCGGGTGCAGTGTATTTTTTGCATACAGGTATGATAGAAAAACTTTGTTTGTTTTTTTTTTAAAACTTGAGTATGAACCTATACAAAATGCAGCAAGACATTAAAAAACGTTTCATTGATTATAAAAGACTATATCGGATTCATATCGGTATCGGCAGATATCCAAATTTATGATATCGGTATTGTTATTGGACATAAAAAAGTGGCATCTCTAGTTTGTAGTGGAACAATGAAAGGAAAAGGAGAAATAGGCTATTTTGTGGAATGGGTTGGGGATTCTCACAGATGCACATAGCTATTGCTATCACTCGGTATATATGATTTCCTAATTTACGAGTTTGATTTCATTCAAATGGAAGAGTCATATACTGTAAAGTGACAGTGCACAGTTGACTGATGGGTTAAGCACAAAACTCCCTGAAATGCTGGGGATGAGAGTAATTGCTGCCGGTTACTCTGAGCCTGGGTCTGCATTACCGGCCCATTCTGCTTTAATATGGCATCAAGCAAAACACAGTATCCCCTTGACATTCATTAGTCTGTTTTATGCAGTGTGTATGCGTGTGTGTGCATGTGTGTATGTGTGCCATTTATGGAAATTTTGTTCATTTCTTCCCAGGCATTCAGACTTGAAATGTTCTTCCATAAAAAAATAAAAGTAATAAAATTTAAAAAAACAAAACAAAAAAAACAGGTGTACTGGTGAGGGCATGTTTTATGTAAAATACACTTAGATTCAGATCATAAATTTGGACAAGTATTATGTTTCACAGAAGTCTAACACCCGTGTAATGATGCATTCCAGTTGCCTCGGAAGTTGGATGTCAGAGATCGGAGCTGTGAGTGACATCACTACTGGGTTGAGCATATACTAGTGGTAAAGTCGGAAAAGGCAAGGAAAAACAAGCTTTGTGGCATCCCACTAAAGCTCACTGAGTTCAGCTGGTGACCCATATGACATAACACTATGGCAGAAATCTGGTTTTGACTCCATTCATGCACCACCAGCAATACAGCTCAGTGCTTGTTTTTTTGTTTGTTTGTTTTTACACTTTCACAGACAGAACCTGGTCAATGCTCTTCGTATCACTTATTCGTATCACATATTGAGTCATAAACACAACAGTTATGGTAAAGATTACAAGTTTATAATTTTACAAATGTTTTTCCAATCTGCTGCCATCTTGGCAGCAGATTGGAAAAACATTTGTTAACCAGTCCAAGAGCCAAACTGTTAACCAGTTTGGATTTGCGAGACAGACACTCTGTCTACTTTAAGCTTAAAAGTTTCCTGTTTGCTATTAGCTTATAATTAGGCCTGGCCCTGAATCCTCCCTTAGTTATGCTGCAATAGGCCTAGGCTGCTGGGGGTTTCCCATGATGCACTGAGTTTTTCTTCTTCACTCACCCTTTTTCACTTTTTCTGTTTATAAACCACTTTGCATTTAATCATTAGTTATTATTAGTCTCTGTCTCTCTTCCACAGCTTGTCTTTTGTCCTGTCTCCATCCCCTCAATCCCATCTGGCTGCGACGCATGGCTGCCTCTCCCTAAGCCTGGTTCTGCCAGAGGCTTCTTCCTGTTTAAAGGGAGTTTTTCCTTCCCACTGTCGCCAAGTGCTTGCTCATAGGAGGCCATCTGATTGTTGGTGTTTTCTCTATTACTTTAGGGTCTTTACTTTACAATATAAGCACCTTGAGGCAACTGTTGATGAAACTGTTGGTGAAAATTCTGACTTGAAAGGGAACACACCATAATGCAAGTAAATATGTTTGCTTCTACATGCTAATGTGTGGATTGCTAGCATCGGGTTTCTTTTGATGTCTTTAAAATGTAAAAATTAACAGAGCAGCTGAGTTGCAGCTTGCACATTTCACGAAAGAGGTCTAGAATTCTAACAGACGTCTAGAACAAAACTTACTTTCGGCTCTTCCCTTATTCACAACAGGGTGCCACAGCCAGTTTGATTTGGCAGATTTTTATGCTGCATGAGTTCCCGTAATCATTAATTGTATTAAATGTACACTGTAACTATTGATATCAAATGAAAAGTTATTGTGTTACCTTTACCCACTACTCGTGGGTAAGAGAACATTACTGATTTAGCCTTTGTTGAGACAGAAAGTATGAGTTATGAATATATTGTGATTTAGCTAAAAAGGTTGTACACTGCAGCATTTTTCTTTAGCAAAAGATAGGTAAACGCTAGTTACCAATCACTATATTCTTTCACCAAAGCTCCTGGACTCCTTTTGGGAGGATCAATTCAAATTAACAAGAGATGCCATGCCCTAACATGAAATACTATAAAGAGCGATTTCATCATTTCACGCAGCTGCCTTGCTGCCTTTCACAGTTCATTATCATCACTACTATGTCTGATCAAATGTTATAAAATGTGTAAACCGTTGGCCCGATGAGATAGGCAGTTTTCAAAGTCACGGACTATCAGGAAAGGTTCAAAATAATATTTAAATATTTATCAATATGTCAATTTAAGCCACCTCCACAGTGTCATATAGACTTTTCTTGTGCCGCCAAAATAAAGCAATTGGTTGAAGGTGATTTAATATTCATTCTCTCAATGATCTTTAAACGGTTACAGTTTTTAACAGTATGTTTTAAACAGGCATTAACAACTTCCCGTGCCTAATGAGTAAGAGCAACAAGAGCACATGACTAATCCTTGATAACATATGGTTCTATTTCTCAACCTGTATTTAGACACATGCTGTTGACTTCAGTACAAAATGTGCCGAGTCTCCAGACTGTGAGTGCTGGGTTTTTTTTTAACATTGTACCTTTTTTAACAGTAGAACTAAGTGCTGTGAATTGCTTTTATTAGCAGGAGTAGGCAGCATGCCAGCTCATTTAGGTTTGGAAAACTAACTCGATGACACATAGAGTTATAAAAATATCGAGTAGTAGGTAGTAAGCAACTGATTTGAGGCCTCCTGGGTGCCTTTTTTAGACAGTTTTCATGCATGAAAAATGTTCTGTTTTTTAAGGATATCCTGAGCTGGACCCAGACCTCACCGCATGGATTATATAACTCATCCGACTTTAGGTCTCCCAAGGAGGAACTACATGGCTAGAATACCTGCCACCTGGATGGATGGATGGTTGGATGGAGAGTAATTGTTAAAGTCTGTTCTTTTTGTGATGGATCAAACACCTAAAATGGAAATACAGCATTCTACAAAAAGTGAAATAGCTCTTTGGTCTAATGGTTAGGGCATCTTCTCTCCTACGAAAAGATTTGGCAATTTAAGTGTAAGACGAAAAAAATTCAGATGTTCATTGCATACAAACACGCACATTGGGGGCAGCAGAAGCAGCAGCAGAAGCAGTAACAAGCTTGTTAGGAAGGCGGGTGACAAATGAGCTAGAGCACATTGTCCTGGCATTAGAGATGAGCAGAGGTGTGAAAATGTCACCACAAATAGCCTCTGGTCATCAAATGTCACCTTTCCACTCTACTTCACCCTCCCTCCCATCCTCCAAATCTGTTTTTGTTTCCCCCCCTTTCTGATCTTCTTCTTCTCTCTCGCTCTTTTTTGTTTTTGTTGCTTACAGAATTTTCCATCTACTCCCCTCTTTTCAGCACAGTGCTCTGTCCTCTCTGGCCTCCTCTACTACCCTCTCACCATTCAGCACTGCTTTCCTTTTCATCCCCTCAAAGGGAGAGAGAGGGAGAGAGTGCAGAAAAAAAGAATTAGAGTTTTCTTAACTCAGCTCCTGTCCTCGGGCTTTCCTTCATCTCTAGCCTTCTCTTATATTCCTCGTATACCTCCTTCTTTCTCAGTTCAGTTCATCTACACATGTATGTTTATCCATGTATCTATTTTTCTTAAAGGTTAACTGGGTTATAGTCCAGGGGGCTAAGAGTTTCATAGGAATTTCAGACAGAAAGACCAAGGTGACAACCAATAGCGATGGACAGTTAACCGTGCGTATTAAAGGAAGGCAAGAATGGCCAAGGTATCAGGATTCACCTATGAACTCTTTGGATGGAGAGGGACTGCCGGAGCGCACAGGAAACACCTCACAGAGACCACAAGCTCCATGTGGCAATTAGTTTTCTTTGAGAGGAATTCTGGGAAAGGCTAGAGTCAAATGGCCACTACCTTATGAGACATGAGTTTGGAAGCGGATTGCAGAGATGAAGACTGTGCGCTTGTTGTAAAAGGGGAGGAAGATGTAGTGCAAAAGTTGCAAAATAAAATAACTGCCATGGACAGAGTAGAATACAAGAAGCTGTGAAGCTCCAAATCAATAAATGAAAGAGCAGAAGCAAAAGAGAGGTTCCACACATGTGGAAGGAGCTGAAGACACTCAAAAAGCATGACATCTTCTAAAACTTGTGTTTCATAAAATTATATGAGCTGGAATGACAGGGGTCTTTTCTGTAGGCGCCAAGCTGTGCCCGAGATTTTGTTCTGGAAAAAATGGCACAACAACTAAACCAGCCAGCTAATCTGACTTTGCTTCTTTTGATCACGCCTTAGAATTGATTTTTTTTAGGAGATAATCTTTATTAAAGATATACTTTCTACATTTAAGGGTAGCTAGAATTTTTTTTCTCTTTTTTTTCCCCCAAGAACCATACATTCCCTACCTCTTCTCTGTGAATTACTCACACATTTGTCTGCAAACACTAAGAATTAGACCACACCCCACACGCAGTGGGTGAGGTTTGTGGCTCACAGGTCATCTGCCTTGTGAGGTTCTTATTACTGAATCTTCATATCTTTCCACTGGAGTGATGAAAAGGGCTGTACTTTGCCATGATTAGATCACAGGGAAGCTCAGAGGAAATCTAGTTAAGATAGATGTGATTAATGATAGCACTGAGACAAACCAGTCTCTGTCACTAGCCTGCGAGTCCACAAGCACAGTCTACAAGCACTTGAAGCGAGAGTGTCACCCCATACTGCGTATATACATCCTGCAGTCATTTTTACACTTAAGACAGCAGTGGTACCTTGTTTCAAGATAAAAGATTCATCTGATATACTGAGCAAAGGAGGAAAGTCCATAAAGTAACCATTATGGAACTATATTTTCTATGTTTTCCTCCACCAGAGCAGAGCAGAGAGCAGCCAAAGGAGACAGATGGGTGGTAAAAAGCAAAGAGCGAAGAATGAGTGTGTCTTGATGTGAAATGGAGAGAAGAATTGATCGAATGGAGTGAAAAAACTTCTAGTGAAATGGAAAGGGAGTGATAATGGGCTCCTAGTTGATAGTCGTAAAGCTATTTGAAACAGTTGTTGGAGAGCACATTGCAGTATTCCTCTGGTAGAGTGCGGGAGCCTATATGTGTGTCCTTCCTTTAAATAATTCCCTTCATTGGAAACCCAATTTGTAAAAAGATTGGGACACTTTGTACAATGTAAATAAAGACAAAATGCAATGGTTTGCAAATCTCATTAGCCCTTACTTAATATGCAAATTAAAAATTTACAGTAACATTTTAAAGTAAAAGAGTTTTACCATTTCATGAGAAATATTACCTCATTTTGAAGAAGATGGCAGCAACATCTCTCAAAAAAGTTGGCATGGGGGAAATAAAAGGCTGAAAAAGTATGAGGTACTTAAAAGAAACAGCTGGTGAAACATTTGGCAACAGGTCAGTAACGAGACATGATATAAAAAGAGCATGTTAATGAAGCGCAGTTTCTCAGGAAGATGGGCAGAGGTTCACCAACCTGCAAAACAACTACATCTACAAATTATAGAATTATAAAATTACAAAGACTTTGAAAGTCTCATCATCTACAGCACATAATGTCATCAAAACATTCTGAAAATCTAGATTGCTACTTGATACTTGTGATCTTCGAGCTCTAAGATGGCCTGGATCAAAGACATGATTTTGTCATTGTGTGAATTTGCAGACTGCACACCTGGAAAGGTGTATGCAGGTTCCAGACATATGTATGTATTTAACATATGCTCACATCCAAATCATGTCTTTTTCACTGAAAAGACACGATTTTGGATGTGAGTAGAAGAGGAAAGGGTGCTGAACTGGGAAGCCTGCAGTTCAGACTTTCACCACATGAAAACATTTGGAATATGGTGGGAAAAAAGAGAGCGAGAGAGAGAGAGAGCAATCACACAGAAGAAGCAGGACTGTTGAGCAGCTAGAATCTTACATCAGGCAAGAATGGGACAACATTCCTCTCCCAAAGGTCCAGCAGCTGGTTTCCTTCCTTCCCAGAGAATAAAACATGGGTTTGAGAGATTTGCAAAAGATACACAGCCTGTAAATTTTGGGGGGAATTGAGGTTGTGGAATTTTTAAAAGACCAGCCACTCTGTCACAGAAAAAAAAATTAGCCAGGATTATCAATACACTGATGATTGGTGAGTGGAGTCAGCAGGTAAACTTTGATACAACAGAGGAAAATAAAAGAACACACAAAGCAAAGCACTACGAGTGTGTGCGTGTGTGTTGTTTGGTTGTACTTGTTTAGACGGTCTTTTGACTCTGTACAGTGTATCAGTAGTAACACATTACACACAGCTATCCAGGGTTATTTGCTTGTATAGTTTCAAACTGACTGATCAGCGAATGATGGACAGAACGGGGAGCACAATGACTCGACGGTGTCAGCTATTGATGAAGTGAATCGATCAGGCTGATAGGAGTCTTAGAGAACTTGTTTATTGGCACATAACCCATTGAGCTCCCTGATAGATGAGACTGTTTAAGCACTGATTTTATAAGAGGAGACAGCAAAACACTGGCCAGCGTCAGTGGGCAAACACATATATGTGTTTATAAATTCCTACCAGCGCTCGTCTGCAAACAGCTGCCAATGCCAAATTGTATTCTCACAGAGCTGAAGATAAACACGCATTTTTCACCTAATCTAATTAAGAAACAGATCTGAAAGGAAAGCCTGAGTCTGAGACTGGAAAGTGAAAGATGAGACAGAAATTATGCAATCATGGATTTTTTTTTCTTTCCAAGTATTTAGAAACAAAAACTGGCACTGTTTTCAGGTGCTTCTGAGTTAACTTCATACATCTGTTAAATTGAGGCGTTTGAGTGAATTAATGTGAGTGGAATGGTGAATGGGTTTGCTTCATAGTCGTAAAGTATTCAATGTTATCACTACAATTACAAAATGTTAAAAAATATATATAATTCTAGGCGTAACTGTGACATTGGAAACATCTGTTTGTTGTATATCTGATTTATGGTTATCATACCTTTTCTTATGATCAGCCATTTCCAACTCAAACAGTATGCCTAAGTATAAGTAGTGAAAACGTGCAAGATGTGCATTTTGTTAACAAATACAATCAAATCTTATGTAAATTCTGTTCAGTTGATTTATTGCGTCTCTTGTCCTGCAAACAGGCTATGTTCACAAAAATACTTCAGAGTACAGACAGCTCCAGAATGATTTATTTTCTTTACAAAGTATGTTTATGTGTACCATAAAGCATAGCCATAAAAAAAAAGCATTTCAAAGTCTGCCTGCAGACAAACAGCCAAGTTGTTCTTACACGTGCACTGCAACCTTGAACGTCTCTACACATTACCCAGTGGAACTGAACACGAGGACGAATCAGCTGGACCAAACATTAGACGGGCTTCGCGCACGACGGAAGTCACAGCAAGCAAGTGAGCGTGATGCTGATTTTTTCAATCAAGTCTTTTGCCTTTCCCTCCTGCAAAACCTTAAGAGAACAAACATCCTGGGGAGACGAAGACTGTGAAGGACGATTTTCAAGGAGACTAGAGAGATGACCAAGTTTGTGAGCTTTCAGATTTTAAACCTTGTTTAAACCTTGCTCGTTCCTGATCAAATTAGTGCCATAAACAATTCACACACAATTGACCTAAGTGCCTCCCATCACCCGGGTTCAAAGTATTTTGAGGAGTGAGCGCATGTTTGCGATGGATCATCTCCTCCTGATGTTCTGTGTTAGATGTGTGAAAGATGGATGCCAGATGTTGTCACAACCTGATATTCAGGGAAACTGTCCAAAGTTCATAGTAGAAAATAACAAAAGTAGTCACATAAGCACAGTTTGAATTATCATCCCTCTCTTTCTACATACTTTTACTACACTGACAACTGACAACTTTGCTGTACTGTCTATGCTGTCAACTATACACTAATACTACAAAACCCCACTGCGTTCATGTATGCAAGTGAATGCATTGTGTAAGGAAGTTTAGACTGCTGGTAGCTACATGGTGGCTAATTCCAGCTTTAGATAAAGTGAATAATTGTGGAAACAATCAATAAAGAGTGGAGTAGAAGAGCAAAGCAGGATGGGAGATAAGCATAAGCCATTGGCTTATTGACTTGTCAAGTGTCACCATCAACACATAGCTATGTGAGTCTCTTTGCATGTACATGTATGTGTGTGAGTTTGCTCGAGCATGTGTGAGTGTATATAATTACTCTATAGTGAGCCTCTGTATCTCTTTGTCCTGGTCTGACAGCTAATTAGTTGTGCTGTCTCAGGAGTAAACTCAATAAGGGGAAAATGAGGGAATCAGTGGATCCACCAATTTTCATATTCAGCTCTTATTGCTAGGGAGGACAGGCCATTAAAGTCCAACATTCCCCATCCAGTATATGCTGTGCAGCAAAATACAAAACTCATTTATTTATACAGATGTCGGCAAAAAAAAAAAAAAAAAAA
>VOQK01002524.1:24214-40582 GCA_015052645.1 Benitochromis conjunctus
TGCGTGTGTGTGTGTGTGTGTGTGTGTGTGTGTGTGCGCGTGCGTGTGTGCGTGTGTGTGTGTGTGCATGAGTCAGTGGATCTGCGGTGCAGCTTTGTTCTTGCCTTTCTATGTGCTGCAGTATTGATTCCTAATGGCCAGAGGCTGGCTGCCTATCGATCCAAGTGCTTCCATGAACATGTTAAGATGACTTATAGTATGTGTGTGCCTGTGTGTTCAAGTGTGCACATAACATTGAAACTGTGCAACTGTACCTGGATGATAGGATGATTGATAGTGAGGATGGACAGGCTCAATGAAATACCAGCGTAATTTTACCCACATAAAATCATGAAATACTGTGGCCATGTACAAACAAGCTCAACAGCACACAGGGGAAATAAAAGCTTTGACCATTTAGCCAAAACAGAGTATCTCATTAAGAGTATCAGTCAACAGCCTGGGAGTGGAGAGCATCCCCACTCCAGATAGTGCTGGACTAAGCACTTAGCTGGACAAATTTCTTTCCACCATATCTTAAGGCAACTGGGATGAATCTAAACAACTGAGCAGAAGGAGAGTGCACATGTGAGTCTGCACGTGTGTGTGTGTTTGTAAAGTATTTTGGGTACGCTGTCAAGCTGTAGCACATGCCACAGGTAACGATGAGATTCATGTTTCACTCTTTTAAAAGTAAACTGACAGAAAATATTGAAGTAAAATCCCATTAGAGCAGACTGTACTACGAAAACTGAATCCTCCACAGAAACACAACACAGAGATTTTGCAGGTATAGACAACAACTACACTGCCATCAGATCAAGACCGAGGTCCCTCTGTGCCAAAACATAATTTTCGTACAGATTTTTTAGAAAGGCGTATTTGTTTACTGACGCTTGAACACTTATCCTAAGAGGTTTTGTTTCAAATCATCAGGAAACTAATTTGTTTTAGAAAAATAAGCATATTGTAAAGCAGTCATATACTGAGAAGATGTTGGGTTGTGCAAAACATGAAGGGACACACATTTAAAAAAAAGAATATTCCTGTCTTTTCCAGGAAACCGATAGAAATGGGACACATGATTGTCTAAAAAGTGAAGTGAAATAAATAGATGTGTGAACCTGTCTCAGAGAGGATATATTCATTCGTAGTGAGAATAATTATGAGTTAAAACACAGGGAGCTGGGAGTATGTAATGCTCTCAAGGAAGCAGCAATGAGGGACAGGTTCTTCATTTTAAAAAATGATTAACTGGCTAGAGCATCTTCCTTGTAATGATCTCAGTCGCTTGACCTAGCTTCACCAGATAGCTCTGAGAAAACCAATGAGTCCGACTTGAAATGCAAACAAGTTGTTTTTCTAATACAGGAACGGTATATGATGGCAGTCTTACACATTAAAGTAAATCAATCAGGAATTTCACTCGGCTTCATTTTTCTGAAAGCTGACAGTTTTTTTTATACTTTCCACAATTAATTTGAATTACAAATTAATGAGATTTGTCAGCCTTCTTCTCTAAATGAGTGTGTGTGGGTGTCTGTGTTTGGGGTTTACCCGTGCAACCCTCACGTGGTTTTTACGTATTTGAAGAAGTCGTCACGAGAGGGAGCATAGATGTAGGAAGAGATATGATCTTAGTTTGACACACTCTCAATATATGACACAATTATAGCAGCTGCTCTGTGAGCCTTCTGTGTTTGTGCTAACATGCGTAAATTTATCCGTGTATGCATGTGCACATGTGGCTGTGTGCATTCAGCTCTATGCTATAAGGAAATTATGCTGATTGCCTCAATGAAGAAGGCATAAATCATACCCCCCACTGTAATCATAAGCAGCACTTTATGTATACAATAAATCTTCTTATCACAACTGTGCAGGGTATCTTACAAATAAGACCGTGACACCTGTTTCACTTCAAGGGGGTCTTCAGATATATCACTGTTTGTCCAAACCCAAACAGTGATATTTCATACTTAAATAATCATCTTTTATGGTTGACGTACTGCGTAGGGAATACAAGACTCTGGCTGGAGGCTTTTTTCTGGTCTGGGGGTTAAAAAAAAACAGAATCAATATTAAAGTAAGAGTATTAATGAATATTTAAGTGGCTGCTTCAGACTCCTATTGATCAGATGGTGTTATCAGTAATGCTGAAACTATCCATGTTGAACAGTGAGCCTCACACTTTGAGCAAATCTCCCTAGATATTAACACATGGATAACTGACAGACTGAACATCTGTTAAGCGGATGCCAAGACTGAACTGGTGTAGCGTGAGAGTACACCCGTTACTTTCCAAGGAGCAGAGAAAGTGTAAATTCAGACACAAGTTAATACGTAAAATTAACTGCATGGTTCTAAACTTATGCTTAACAATGTGCTGCGGGGAAAACACCCACGCATGTGCACCTTCACATACAGTACATAAATACATCACACATTATAGTGATGTTAAGGCGCTTCATCTGTTTAGAGTCTTATTAATTACGGATGCAGATATGTATTCTTCTGCATGACAACAACATTAACCCTCAGAAAGAGTTAGAAAGAGCTGTTGTCTGCACGAACAAGTCTTTCAACAGATGGTCTGGGATTACATGAAGGGACAGAAGCTACTGAGATGGCTTAAATCCACAGAAGAACTGTGGAAAGTTGTCCACGCTGGCTGCTAAGTACCTTGATAATTTGTGCACAAGTGTGAAAAGCAGTGCAGTTTTACAGCAAGGGCTGGTCAAGTGGAATACTAATGTGAATTAACTTGTTGTTGTTGATGTTTAAGTTCTTTGTAAGAAGTCCAATAAAACTGCAATGTATTTTGCATATTATGATTATGCACATAAATACTATTATGTTTGGAGTTTTATTCTTCTCTGCTCACTTTTTGTTATCTCTGTTTACAGTCTACTTCACTCCCAAATCATCTTGGGTCTTGGATTGTTTTCTCTCCACAGAGAGAGAAGGCACCAGATCACGGACACTGCAGCTGCCAACGTCACGGTAGGGTTATGATTGTGATGCACACTAGAAGTGTATGTGTGCTTAAGCTCTATAGAAATAAGGCTATCTTTACTTGGACCATAGGGAGACGGTAAGCAAGTGAGGCAATTATGAGATCTGACATTTAAACACCCACCCTTGTTTTAGCACTCGCCATACATATGCAGTTTCCTTTTAGAAGGGAGGATTGACACATTCGCCTGTAAGAGGAAAAACAAAGAAATGGAGTCTCGCGTCTTCCCACACATGCTCTCTGTCGCTGTATGGCACTTGTGCTTTAGAGCAATAGACAGTGGTTTCGAGATTTGTGTGTGTGTGTTTATGTGTGTGTGTGTGTGCATGCGTGCACATGTGGGGAGCTGTCTGGAGACCATCCATCTCAGTTTCGCTCCTGGTCTAAACTCAGATAGCAGGGCTGGCTCAGGTTAGCAACCAAATCCTTGCTTTAGGCATACAGTACTTCCCATCAAATTAAAGCATTATATTAAGTCTAAAAACTCTTCCAGTGTCTCTATCAATACTAATGTAAGATTGCAACGCATTTGACGTCACCACTCACCTAATAAAAAATTGTAGTTATTGCCAGAATGTCAGATCCCCAAACCTCAGTAGTTACATGTACTCGTGTTTCTCTGTAGCTGGAAGAAGCAGTCCACTCCATTTATCCTCAAGGAAATCCAATCATATCAAGAGAAACAAACAACTTAGCTTATCAGCATGGCTTCCGATTATTAGACTCAAATTGCAATTTACCCTGAGTGACCTCTCTGCGTTTGTTTATCACTTTCATTTCTAAATGCAGGTCTCTCCTTGCCATTTTTCATTTGCTGATACAGAAATAAGGGAGGAAATAAGGGATGAACAGGTCATGCTGAATGACTGATCGTCGCAGTGATTACACGAGTAACGATGGGATCCGAACCTCTTAGACTAATCTAACATTAGGAAAATTGCCCAAAAAAAGTATTTATATGATGTTTAGACCATAATGTTATATCTGCTTGAGCCTAACGGAGATAATATGTGTTTAGGGTATTTAAAGTCAGCACTCTGATTGAGCTGGATGAAAAAGAGTTCTAATCCTAATACTTTGCATTTATAAGCAAAGTGCTGTCAATTTACCCCAGGACTTGCACAACAGATGTTTATCTGTGTGTGTTTATTTATATAGCTCCCTCAGGCTACAACACTCCTCAGCAGTGACCCACAGCACCATCGCCCCCATCCCAGCACAGGACAGTGCACACTAACAACACGCTCACACCTCTTGCTGATTGTGTGACACTCGCCCCAATAGCTTCTGACAGGGGTGGGGTATAAATGGCCCGTAAGTCAATTGCTAGGTCATTGTCTTCAGGGGGTGTCAGCTCCATCAAAACTAACTCACTCATATATGCATGGACACACACACACACACACACACACAAATATACAGTGTATATAGACACAAAGAGGCCAGATCAGTCTTTCATAATATTTGTGTTAAAACAATATCATACCATACAGAACAATTCTCCACTAATTTACTACCTTAAAATGTAAATAAAAATAGAATCCAATATTTTATTCCCAATAGAAAATGGAAAAAATATCAAATGTTTGAACTGGGACATTTGACCATTTCATGAAAAATATTAGCTAACTTTGAATTTGAAAATGTCGGGACACTGGCAACAACGGCTGGAAAAGTAAACAGCTGGAGGAGCATTTTGCAACTAACTAGGTTAACTGGCAACAAGTCAGTAACATGTTGAATATAAAAAGAGCATCTTAGAGAGGCAGAGTTTTGCAGAAGTAAAAAACTGTTTACATATTGTGGATCAATTTCAGAATAACATTGAAATGTTCCTAAACATAAAATTATGAAACCTTTCAATCATCATACATGTAATCTGCAATTAAATAAAAAAATATTGAGAAAAAGTGGAAAAATCTCTGTGCACAAAGGAGAAAGCTGGAAATCAGTATTGTAAGCTTGTGATCTTTGGGCCCTCAGGCAGCACGGCATTAAAAAGAGGCACAAGTCTCTTGTGAAAATCACTGCATGGTCTCAGGAACACTTCTAAAAATCAGTGTCTGTGAAAACAGTTTGTCATGCCATTCACAAATGCAGGTTAAAACTCTGCCTATCGTGATCCTCCGTCTTGTCTTCTCTGGGTCAAACATCTGATCTTTAAAATGACTGAAGAAAGGTAAAAAAAACTCTTCTGTAGTCAGAGAAATCAAAATATGAGAATCTTGGACACCACTAGACTAAATAGGACAGGGACCATCAGTGCTCTGATGGGTTGGGGGTTCCGTTAGTGCCTCTGGAATTGGAGGCTTGCACATCTGTAAAGGCACGATCAGTGCTGAAAGATTTTTACAGGTTTTAGAGCAACATATGCTCATATACAGATGACATCTTTTTGCAAAGGTCTTGCATATTTCAGAAAGACAATCCTAAACTGCATCCTCCATCTATTACACTGGGATGACTTCATAGTAAAAAAAATTCAGATGCAGAAGTGCAGTCCAGTCCTTGCATTATTGAAAATAATCATGAAACAGAACAAGTACAGCACAAAAGAGGCTGTTAAGCAGCAAAAATCCTATATCAGACAAGAATGGGCATTCAGTGATTTAAAAGAAAAGAGGATGCACCACAGTGGTAAACATGACCATGTCGCTGCCATCAAATTCAAAATGAGCTCAGTTTTTTTTTCCTCTTTTTTCTCAAACTTAGATTTTCTCCATTTAAACATTTAATATGTTTTCAAAGTTCTATTTGGAATAAAAGATAGCTTTGTGAGATTTGCATATGCTTTTACTCTGTTTCTATTTGTATTTTTCACAGCATCCAAACTGTGTAAAGATTGTATTTGTATCATCAGCAACCTGGGTGAGCTTGATAAATGCATCGCTGGTGAACTGAGCTCGACTTAAACCTCTTCAGTACAACTGTGTCTGAAAAAAAAGGAAACACGCCAAATAACCATGTATTTCTGCAGTGTCATGACAGCTGTGCTGCACAGCTATTTTACTATTCCGATGTAATGCGTACGCACTTCCACCCTCGTGGTGACTGAATTGATTCTGGTGAAGTTTCTGTGATATCTTCAAAGCTTACAGCGAATCTCCATATTCTCACGCAATTCTCTGTCTTCCTGTCTAATCAAATTAGGATTTCTCTGCTCTGCGTCCAATCAGATTACCATCCCTGCTCCCTGTGGTAACATCAGCAGCTTTGACCTGTTCTTCTCCAGTAGGGTGTCTGCTTGGTGGTAGATGAGCCCACAGAAACCGTGGTATGTTTTCCTCCATTTCTGAAAGCACTGACCTGATGGAGCTCATCCAGGGAGACTTGACGTGTGCGAAAAGCACACCGCTTTGAGTCTGTTTGGTTTCCTCCTGCAGAGGAAAATGAAGCTCATGTGGACACACTGTCAGATTATGTTTTGGAAAACAGGCCATGGATGCAATACTGTTCTGGCTCACTCGTCCTCTTTATGTGTCTTGTTATTTCCTCTTTCTGTCTCTCCTCTTTTTTTCACATACACACCACCCACTGTAAGGTCTGTCTATGATGTCTGACTGCCCTTTCTCTTGAATGACTACACAATACACTGGAGAGCACCCACCAGACACTTGTTCTCTGAGTGTGAGTGGATCACATTTCAACACTGTTTGACCATCAAAGAGGTTCAAGTGTTCAAGCAGATACCTTTTATGCTGTCGGAAAGCTCTGTCGCTCCGCAGTCTGCCAATATGCCACTACAAAGGCAGATGGCATTTAAAAGAGTTAGATGTGTGTGTGTGCGTGTGTGTGTGTGTGTGTCTGCAGATAGGGGATCCATCAGGGGTATTCGAGGCCTGAATCTGCAGCTCCATTAAGAATCCAATGGTCCCACAGAGTTTCACTGATTAGAGGGAGAGAGAGTGATTGGGGAAGAAAATGGAGGGAGACAGGGGGACTATGGCCTGTAAGGGTTTGTATTTAATGGCTCTTCCCTCCCTACTAAGCCATTTTCCTTTCCTAAAGCTCACTCTATCTTTCGTTTGCACCGTTTGCCTGCCCATTCTGTCTTAGTTCCTCTTAACATCGCAGCCTTTATACACACATGCAGAAACTCACATTCAACGAATTTAAGGCAGGGAAGAAATGCAAAGCGAGCTATACTGTACACACACAGCACTGTATATTACCCTCAGCCCATTTTGTTGAATTTTTATGGGGGTTACAATAAAGTCTAGTTATTGTGGAACCAGATAGTCCCCCAGCCCTCATCATAAACAAATCTCTCCTTCACCGAGCCGAGGAAAGGTTGAAGGAAGGAAAAGGAGAAGTCTGGAGGGGTAGGATATAATGGGAATGGAAAGGGGAAGTACTGCGAGAGAGTAATGCAGAGCAGCTGTAAGAGGATAAGATGAGGATGGAGGTCAGAGACAGGTGAGTGGTGTGTACAGGGAATATTTAGCGGACGGTGACAGTGTCACTGATCAATATGACACAAAAGACAGGACAGCCTGAGATACCCATGACAATAGACTCTGAAAACATCTCAAAGAAATGCATTAAAGATGATGCAGCAAAGCCCAGAATTCTTAAATTCAGAAAATCCTTTTCTTTTGTTATGTCTGTCTCAAATGCACACAAATAGTCAAAAAAAACACACAAGGTTTGACTATCCCAAAAGGCCTATGCATTACTTATAAATGCTGTCTGCTACAGTAATACAATCAGAATAGTTTCTAGCAAAGAGTCTGACTTGGTTTTGCTTTTAATCTGTGCCCTAAAGCTTGCTGCAAGCTAATACACAGACAACTATTAGAATACGGCTCGCATGATGTGCATCTAAGAAACCCGAGGACTAGTCAAATGTAAAGCTGTTCATTCTTAATTTATTGGAGAGCAGATGTTTTCCTACGTCATGACATACAACCTTTATGTTTTATTGTGTGCATATGCCAGCTCATGTTGTGTGCAACAACTGTCACAGTATAATTACTTTCACAATAGTCAGAGTATCAGGCAACTACAGCTACTACAACCTCACAGACTCATTAATACAGTAAGTCTTACAATCAATGCAGTACTCTGCAAAATTGTTGAGCCAGCCCGACATCCATTATACTTTAAATTTTGAAACTTTTTGTTTCAATTTATTGAAACATGTTAAAAATAAATGCAAATGTAGTATATAAAATAAAAACAGAGTTTGTATAATTTTATTATTTACTTCAATCCAGCTCGACCCTCTTAGGAAATCTTTCTTGTAATTCCTTGAAGTAGTCTTCAGGAATAGTTTTCCAGGCTTCCTGAACGACACACGGAGCTCTTCTTTGGATGTTTCTGCCTTTCGTTCCGTTCTCTGTCAAGATGATCCCACGCTGCTTCAGTAATGTGGAGGTCTGGGCTCTGGAATGGCCAATCCATGACTGCTAGTGTTCCTTTGTCTGTTTGTCTATCCAGGTATGACTTTACTGCATTGGCAGTGTTCGGGGTCATTGTCAAACTGAAAAAATTCAGTATGACAAATCATATGAGAAGCTTTCCAACTGGTATTCCATGATGTCTAAAATGCAGCCGCATACCGTGAGAGAGCCTCCACCGTGTTCAGCAAGTGCACTTCCTGTTGTACCTTAAATTGGTGTCAATTTAAACCAGAGTTCAAATTTAAATTAATCGGTCTAAAATGTTATATGAATGTTGTAGAACCACTGAGTCCGATTCTTGTGTAATTTGTCATACTTGAGCCTTTTCTCTCTGTTTCCCTTCCTTAAGAACGGCTTCTTGACAGCCACACTTCCACTGAGACCATTTTTGATGAGGCTTCAGTGAACGGTAGGATGGATAAACTGAAGGGCCAGATGTATCTCACATGTCCTGTGTCAGTGGTTTTTTCCTATTTCTACTCTTCATCTGATGTAGATATTTTTTAGACCTGCAGCTTCTATTGTCTAAGCTCTTTTATTAAGAAAACTCTGCACAACACGCTGACATATGCCAAGTTTTCATTTAATAGCTCTTTAGGAATCACCTTGTACTGACACATGACAAGCAATTCACTAATAACACTTAACACATAAAACAGAAAGCCTAACACCACCATCACAGGCATTGTGGGAAATAATCACCATCTTTAGAGCCTACATTAATCACACTTGTGGACTACAGTGTCAAAGTGCGCCCACTAACAAGCATCTGTCGGTTTAGGAAGGTCTGCAGGTGCTCCTGTGCTGCAAAACACAGGAGTGGTTATGTACATTAAATGATTGGTGGCTGACTTTGAACCTTTTCCTTACGGGGTACTCAATCATAAGCTAGCCTGCCTTAGACTCATAAAAATGTTGAGGATCCATCCTCCAGGCGTTAATAGTGTTAATAAAATAAGTATTTTTTTAAATAATTTATATAATAATCTATTTATGCTTTGCAATATTTATATTCTAAATATTAGTCTTTGTATATATTAAAGAGAAATGTGCTTAAAATGTGTTTATTTACCGAGATCCAGAAGTGCTGATAACATTTTCCTAAAATGTGAACAATTCTTTGAAATGACAAGCCCAGTAAAATGCACGTCTGCAGGCTTTAAGTAAAAATACAAAGTCATGCTGGGGCTTAAACAGCAGTATTTCCATTCAGTGCTTAATCCATGTCATCATATCAACATATTGTACTGTGAAACAGAAAATGAATGAGCTCCAAAATCCTCATACAAAATTGCATGAACATCCAGTTCTCTGAAATGCACCGTATCAGCTCTCAGAAACCAGTGCGCTTATCAAATTAAACTGGCTAAATAAAGTTAATGCTACAACTGTTTACCAGTCTAATGACCTCTCACTATAATGTTTATGCCAAATTGTTTTTACATGTAAAAGGTGTATATTGAAATCTTGCTCCAAAGTATTTTTACTTACTGTTTCCACCTTTTATACAGTTCTGAAAAAAAGAATAGACCAGTCTCATGGAACACAGCTGGATTAATCAACTGCTTTCGCTATGATATTGTGTAATGCAGCCAAAGCTGCTGCACAGACAGGTTGACAACAACTGGGTAACAGCTGGCACAGCCAGAAAATAAACATTTAGTTGCTTCATCCCTTTGGGACAGCAATGGCTGATTAAAGTGCTGCTGTGCTAAAATCACCTATAAAAAGAGAAACAGAATGACAACAATTTGTGTTAACAGGAAGGCTAATTCACTTTCAACCAAAGTTATTTATTATTACATGTGATTTATTTAAGTTGCATAATATTCTAAAGTACATTTGTTATGTTCAACTTCTAACAGAAAATAAATGACATTCAAACTCAAATTCAACCTCATCACATCTCATTTGGGAGTAAGAAGGATTCTGTTGTTCTCTCATACATATCATCTGATATGAAAAAAATCATCATTTTTTTCCCACATCACCCAGCTCTGGGACACAGTCAGTCTTTCTTTATTCAACACCCATGTGGACATTTCTGCCATGCCATGTTCATTTTGTGTCTCAAGTTAAAAATAATTTTTCTTAAAAAAACGGTAAACCTGTGACCATGGCGATTAATTAATTCTGCACCCTGTGAAAGGACTAAAATAATTGCCTCCTATGTGATATGTCCATTATACTCCAGCCACATTAAATTTATTATTTAAAATATCCACCAAGACACTAAAGTTAAAGCGTTTCTGCTCCACCATAAAAAATATCTAACCCTTCCTTCATCATACACATTATATTTGACAGCAGGACGCACCATACTCGTGTCCTTTAAAACCTTCGTGAAAAGTGAAATCCCATGTGAATGCCACTCACACAGTTCTAACCTTATCTTCTAAGCACATGAAAACCGACTTACTTGGGGAACTCTTTTCAGTGGGTTTGCAGTAAAACAAATGTCCGTTTCTGGAAAGTCAAACCGTGTTCCCTGCGTGAGATCTTTATAGTGTGTCAATGCTTTAATGTGTTTTAAGTTGATGAAAAAAGAGAAACTTCAGTCCAGACAAGAGGAAGCAGATTAAGTAAGAAAACGAAGTTCTTTATGAAAAGCAAAGATTAAATTTTAATGGGAGCCGAGTCGATGCAGGCTTCTCTGTTCTTGTATAATGGAAATTGATTGCTGTGTCTTTTAGGATGACTCTCACGCTGTACTAAACCACAAATTATCAGAATGAAAACATTATTTGGATTGACTGATAGATTTGCCTGGTGCACTCACCTGTAAAAGAGTCCATCCTTTATCCTCAAGCCTCAGACCATTCTTTCGGGTGGAGAAGAGGGCAATTGAATTAGCCCCACCCTCTCCGGCCCACAGCGAGCGATATGGGACTGGATTCCATTACACAAACTCTATCTAACCCAGACTGCGGCCTATCTAAAACTCATATCCCTGACAACACTCCATACATCAGCCAGAGGCTAATACACTCTAATAGGCAGGGGGCTCACCCATAGAGATAGGATATGACCTGTCTCTCTTTCTCACTCGCACTGGCTACCATTTGTTTTGTCTTTTTTCACAAACTTACCATTTTCACTTGCACTTCTTGCACAAATTGTCTCTCGTTTTTCTTACATTTTAGCTCCACGCTTTGTCTCCATTTATTCAGCTTGCTCGCGTCTTATCTCTGCTACTTCAGTTCACTCTCATTTGCTCCTTTTCACCCATTCCTCATTGCTGTCGGGCTATCATTCACTGCATTGCCGTTTCCATTGTAGTGTGTAATTGTAAATTATAGCGGACGAGTGATTAGTGAATGTAAGGTGGAGGCTCATCACAAGGAGCTTTTCTCTCATCTCTATGCCCCTTTGTTCTCCTCAAATGCATTTACATCATTCAAACAATATCCTTTTTGTCATTTTTGACCATATCTAATTAGGGACTGGAATTACATATTATTATTATTATTATTATTATTATTATTATTTTTGACACCAACTCATTCTGTAGTACACAATTTTTTAAATTGTTAGCCAGAAAACATTTTTGGTTAGATTTTAATTGACATTTTTTTACCCAAGTTTAGCAAAGTGCAGCTTTGTGATAAAATGACTAAAGTTCATCGCTATGGTTTAATCAGCCACACAGCCTCTGAGTGTTCTCTAATCCCTATGTGACAACCACCAGTTATAAGTGGCCAGTCACAAGTAGTTCCTCTAACTGGTTGTGAGTGGTCACTGGAGGTTGCCAGCTGTCGCTAACATGTAATTGGTGACAAAGAATTGCAATTAAAATCTCCCTGTGATTGCTTTGGTTGTTAATAGGTCAATAGTTTGCATAGAGCACGCCATCATCCACTCTCAAACTGCTCACCAAACAGCAGTGATCGTCCATGCCAATTATGGGTGACTGCAACAATCTACTCGCCACCGAAGCATTTGCAAGGATTGTTTTTTGCACGAGACCATCTTTGCAACCAACTTCACCAGATAGCTGGCCAATTTGTCGACTGGTCAGGGACTACACATTTTTTTCCTAGAGACTGCCAGGAGTTTTCCAACCTGCCTCTAGGTCTCTTTGTGACCGAGGCCTTAACCGTTGAGGTGTGTGACTAACAGGTAAATAGCACTAACTGTTTTTTTACAATTCCCCTTCATTTATGCTGGCCAAACAACCAGAAAAGAAAAAGTAAAACCCATCTGCAGGGATGTTAACAAGCATATGGAGAGAAAAAAGAAGAGTGAAAATTGAGACAATGCATCATCCAGAGAAGTGGGTGCAGACACACACCTCAAAAATGAGCTTACAATATATGAAAAGATGCCTGACCTCAGTGCAGAAGAAGACCCGCTCACGTGGTGAAGTTAAAATGAGAAAACTTTACTTCACTAAGTACTTGTGTATTGTGTCTTGAAGCTCAGCTTGAGAACGTGCATTTAGTATGTCAAGGCTCATTTGCAGTCCAAGAACTGTACTCCTCACAGAGTCTCACACTGTCACTCGCATCTCTAAAGCAAGTCTGCATGTATAAAAATAGTTATTACTTTCATTTGATTTTTTTTCTTTGTTTGCTTTTTGTTCTTTCTTTTTTTTTCATTCTTTGTTACTTGAAAATGACTAAAACTGAACTATTATCAGACTGAACCTTTCATTCATGTTCCCCCTTATGGTATGAGAAGCTGTATTAAATATTGATATTTGTCACAGTATTGTATCAAAGTTATAAATTCCACTAACATGACAACATGATCCTGTTTTGAAAATCATTACCAAGTGGAATATTGAAAAAAATGGGATTTAAATACAAATCCTTAGAAAAACATAGCTGAACCTTAAGCTTCTCCCATTCCCGAGATATCTCGTGCCTTCTTCCTCTCTGTTTCTCTTTTTGCTACATCTCTACGAACATCAAAGGAATGCGTCAGCACCAAGGCTAAGCTCAACAGTGAAGTGGCTGACCTCGGATGCTCAGCAGCAAACCAAACGGAGGGTGAGCAATACATAGAAACTGTAGCAATGATGACGAAGACGACGACAACGAGGAAGATGAAGAGACTGGTGGTGGGGGCATGTACACATGTAACAGCAACAAATAAGCATGCAGTATCTGTCAAGTTTACCTGAGGAGTTGATTATAAAGTGTTACAAACTACAGTGAAGCCCTATTGTCAGTCATTTTTCACATATAATTTTCAATCAGCATGAAACTTTAAATTAATCTGTTGATAATGAAGAAAAAATCAGTATAATAATCAATATAAAACAGCCAAAATGCACAGCTTATCTTGGGTTCAACCATCTGAAAATGTCAGGCAGTGAAAGCACAGTATTTCCATAAATAGCACATTTCTTAAATAATGTTGAATCTGATGGAAAAGATTTGTTGTGTTTGTTTTCTGTGTTTCATTTTCTTCCTATTTTGGGGGGGTACTTAGGTTGTACAGGTATGTAGCAGTCAGACTGAAAAATAATGAAGAAAATGTTAAAAAAACAAAACATGCAGCAGTAAATACAGTAAGCCCCCAATGAGTCTGTGTTATATTATTTGACAAAAAGCCTATGCATTTCACTGTTATTTGTGATTTCTACTAAAAAGACAAATACTACATGATAAAACAGGAATTTGTGTTCAGTGTCTGGTAAAAAGTATTACTGTGAGTTTTATACATGATTTCTGGTGTAAAAATACATTACTGTATAAGTGCATATAGAGATGTTATGATGATGGATACACACATTCATTTCAAAGAGTGTAGAGGCCCATCCATCAGTTTATATGTGTATGCGCCACCCTGTGTGTGCACCCCCTCAGACAACATCTGTTCAGTTACAGGCAAACATGTTGAAATGGAGCTACAGAGAGGCAGAATTTCACATTTCAAACATTAACCCAATTTTCTTGTTGGGGAAGTTGGAGTTATCCTGATTGTCATGAGGCCATGGGTGGGGAACAAACTGCGCAGATCATCAGACCATCACCAGGCTAAGACCTCGACACCTATAGTGAATTAAGAATCACCTGTGCACTTCAGATACATCCTGGAGTAATACCTGGAGAGAACCCACGCAGGCACAGAGAGAACATGCAAATTCCATATAGAAAGGCCCCACCCGACTGATGGATTTAAAGACAGGACCCTATCACTGTAAGGTGACAATGCTAACCACTGCAAGAACATGCTAAGCCAAAATGTGAAAACAAATAAAAGAAAAAACATCTCCTGTTATTATCTGATATTATTAGTTTCATACATTCACTGGAACATGACCAAAAATCACCTTGATGGCAAACTCGTCACTCGTCAACTCCTGGCATCATCATCAGTCAGGATATCCCTACAACACTTGTTTACTTGACAGCTCTTCCCACAATTCACTCTCATTCTCTTTTTTTCCCTTTTCATGACTGGAAGTGTAGTTCTGCTTCCCAATTTCATCAAAAATACAAACAGGTGGCACAGGGTACTTTTCTGCCTGGAATCCTTGGATCTCGGCCATTGTTTATGCTAACACGTGCCATCCAACTTGGCACCACAGACCCCTGGCATCCCAGCAGCAACAGCAGCACTTGTGCAATATTAGACAGGTGATTTAATGTTTTGGCTAACCAATACGGACAGAATAAACATACAGTTACCCTCCTTGAATATGATTGACTGAAGTGTGCTCTCAGGCAGATTATTACTGTGCCAAATAAATTACTTCAAATGTTTCAGACCTGCTTTACAGGTCAAGTCAAGGAAGAATAGAAAAACAGGAAAAGCTTACTCTTCCCTTGATAGCCAGCTTAATACCTTAGCTGAAAATGTCAATTGGCAGTCAGAAATATCGCTCAAGAGACAGCTGACCCTTGAGAAGTCAGAAGGAAAACATTCAGCCATCTCAATCGAGTTCAGAAGTAAAGACATACCAGGAAGTGACTAGTCAATGAGTCTGATGCACATCTATCAATGTCACATGATAAACACCTGTGCTCTCCGAAGTATCTATATGGATGAAGAAGACTGACTTGCTCTTCAAAAAAAGGACCTCTACATAATTTAAAACCATCATCCTCAATTAAAAATACACTTACCAGCCAATTTATTAGATACACCATAGTGGTCCTGGTTTAGCTCATAGTTCATCTCTAGTCACCTCAGGTATTTTATGTATACTAGATGCTTAAAGTCCGCACACAAAGCTAACTTAATCATACACTCACTATCCACTTTGTTACGACTTGCCAGTACTGGGTTGGACCTTCTCTTGCCCTCAGAAATGCCTTAATTCTTTATAACATTGATTCAACAAGGTGCTTGAACCAGTCCTCAGAGATTTTGGTAAATATTGACTTGATAGTATCACACAGCTGCTGCAGGTTTTAACAGCTGGACAACTATGACGTAAATCTCTTGTTCCACTACATCCCAACGGAGCTTCAATCGATTAAAATCAGGTGACTGTTGAGACCATTTGAGTATGGTGAATTCGCTGTTGTGTTCAAGAGCCCTTTTAAGCTTAGAAACTTGGTGTAATATGCTGATGAAAGCAGCCATCAGAAGATGGGTACACGGTGATCATAAAGGGATAAACATAGTCAGCAACAATACTCATGTAGACTGTGGAATAGATCCATGCATTTATGTTATTTAAGCCAAACTGTGATCTAACCCTGAATGTTGCTTCTATTCAGTTTCTTCCATTGTCAAATTTTGATGAGTTTGAGCAAATTGTAGCCTCAGTTTCCTGTTCTTATCTAACAGAAGTGGCACCCGGTTTGCTGCTGTAGCCCATCTGCCTCAAGATTTGACATGTTGTGCAGTCAGAGATGCTGCATACCATGGTTGTAACTAATGGTTATTTGATTTAGTGTTGGTTTCCTATCAGCTTGAAGCAATGTGGCCAAAGCAGTTTATTCATTCTCCTCTGACCTCTGGGATCAACAAGACATTTTCACCCAGAGAACTGAAACTCACTGGATATTTTTT
>VOQK01002525.1:0-11941 GCA_015052645.1 Benitochromis conjunctus
GCTCATTATTTGGCCTGCAGATTTTTTTTTTTTCCCCTCTCTCTGGTCAGCCGCTCTTCCAAATGTAGCAGAAATTTGATGTTGGCCAGAAGGACATTATAATAATGCTACTGTAACACCGCAAACATAAGATAGCCGCGCGGCTAGCTGCTGCTGACCCAGTGTTCACTGAGGTGTATAAGGGACCATTTTTGCCAAGAGCAATCGGTATACTGAATAATGAGATGCTGTGATGTGTTTTTATTGTTGTTGTTGTTTAGAAGTTTTATGTGTGTGTGTGTGTATGTATGAATGTGGGTTGATGTGAAGGGATTTGATTCATTTTGTTAATGGCTTGGTAAACCGAAGACAATTTTCCATTGATGTGGATAATAAAGTTATTCAATTCTATTCTCTAATCCAGTGAGACTTATTTGCACTGAAATGACAAGTTAAAAATGAGCAGTATACTGGCTTAAATGGCAGTATATTTTCACTGTGTGCTACTTTTCCTTTCAAGTTAACGGCTTGTTCTAGTTATCGGTTGCTACAGATATTTTGCAGCATCTTGGTGGTTTAAACCATCAGGTCTGTTGAAAGAAACACCAGACTTTTTGTTAAGTCAGTATTTCCAAGTTCATTTAAAAAATTACACCAGTTTTCCTCTGAAAAACAATCACAATTAAGGTGTGAACAGATTAATAGCAAAAGACCGTTTCACAGGTTCAGTGTATTTCAAATAGTAAATGTTGTGTATGACCGAATGCTTCTTTCACCCAGTTGAGAATAGGCAACAGTATTTACTCTGCTCTTTCCCCCCAACTGATCTATATATAGTCTGGCTTCATTAGTGTGACACAGTGCAAGGCCTTTGTAATTAAATCTTACTCACTTGCTTCTTCTTCCAGTTGGACCAGCGTGATTAGGGACAAGGGTAACAGTCTGATGCCAACTGAGTCATGAGATAATAAAAAGCCTGCTTGTGTTGGATCTTGATCTCTTCCAGAATCACATACTGCCACCTGCCCTTCCAGAGCAAATGGCTGTACATCGGCACAGAAAGAGGAAACATCCACATTGTCAACGTGGAGTCCTTCACTCTCTCAGGCTACGTTATTATGTGGAACAAAGCCATCGAACTGTGAGTCTGTATTTCACAATTACACCCCTCCTCCCTTTACTCACTAGCTATTTGCATATCTTCTTTGTGCAGTTGACGCTCGACCAGGAAACTCAAAATTGCAAAGAATGTGGTTGCCCGCTTTTGCAGATACAGCTAGTCCTGTAAGCTGAGAATACTGTAGCTCTGATCGGTACGCGGGCGGTATGGAGGTGGTGATTGTGCCATGCCAGGACTTGCAGTTGAGACTTCTGGAGGTGTTTGCTGCCAGATTTAACAGAACATCTCTGAGAGGAAGTGCCCACTTCATAACCCCAGTGACCTTTCCTGTGTCACCCACTCCCTCGTGTAAACACCCACTGTAAAGTTTGCAAGGAATTTTACATCACATCCTGCATCTTCTGTGGGGTTCCCATTTAAAGTCACATGCAGGTGTATGATCTGGTTATGATAGCATTTTCGTGTAGTGAATACTGGTTTTCCCCAGCACACAGGAATTTTTAAAATGATAATTTTTAAATAGCTTTGCTGAATGGTGGATTATTTACTTGATACATAATTTAACAAGTGATAATAAATAATAAAAATAATTTCTGGTCAAACAGGGCAACACTGGCAGGTCGAAACCCTCTTCATACTTGCCATATCTAGTGTTGGTGGCTTCATCTGTCTGATGAAGTTTAGGAATTCTGTCGTTTGGGTCACCCCTCCAGCATTCCCATAGCTACAAATTGAGCCACGATACTCAACTGTGCAACATTCAACAGTTCTTTAAAAGACATTAGGTCTGTCTTTCAATGCTGCATACACTATGTGGATAAAAGTACCAGACCACCTGGACATTACACCTCTGGCTTGCTGATAATGCAAGAGGATGTTTGGAGCTCTGTAATTATTGACTGAGCAGTCCATTGGAGATTTTACACACTATGCTCCTCAATGCAGCGCTGCTCGTTGTGTGGTCTGCCTCTGCGTGGCTGAGTTGCTGTGGTTCCTAAACACTTCCAATTTGCAATACCACTTACAGCTGATTGTGGAATATCTAGGAGGGAAATAATTTCACAAAGTTGTTGCAACAGTGGCATCTTATTATAGTACCACATAGGTATTCAGAGAGCTCTTTGGAATGATCCATTGTTTGACAAATATTTGTAAAGGCAGACTGTATGGCTAGGTGCTTGATTTTATACACCTGTGGCAGTAGGTCTGAATACACCTGATATTAAAGATTAGGCAGTGACTTATTACTTTTGTCCACATAATGTCTTATATAGGTACTTTGATCATTTCAGGGAACTCATTCATGCGAGCCTCTGTAAATTGTATTGGGGACAATTCATTATAAGCAAATGATGAAATTATTGCTGTTGTGCTGTATGCAACTCTGGCACTGCTGTCTGACATTTCATGCATGTGAGAAACACGGAAGACAGACTTAAAAGTGAAAAAATTAACTGTTAACCTTAAAGCTCATTAGCAAGCAGTGTCATAAAACCGTTTTGAGTGCAGAAACATAAAGAAGTAGCTTTGAGGCTGTGAGATTAGTTTGAGCAAAGTGAGACTAAATGCAGGTGCCAGGAGTTTTTTTTTTAAAATATAATGTTAATATACTGTAATACTGTTAGAGTAACTAAGTATTGAAAAGTGATACCAAAATGTTACTAGGTACAATCTAGTAAGATTGCTGTCATGACTCAGTGTGAAGCGATCAGAGTACACATTCATGAACCCAGGTCATTCAGATTAACAGAAAGAAGTACATGTCTGAAAAGGACTCAGTTGTGGTTACATGTCTACCACCCAACATTCCCCCCCAAAATAGCCCATTCTGAGCCCTTGAATGGGTCTTAAAAGGGTTAGTGAAATTACAATTTTCTAAAATATTAAGTCAGTAGAAGTTCTTTCCAAGCAATTATTTTTCCTTGTGCCTACCAGCGAGCTAAAATATATTATTTTAGAAAGTGACTGGCAGCTAAATTTGGTTGCGTAAAGGTGTGCTTGTGTGTGTATGAGGCTGCTGGTGAAACTGGATAAATTGCTCTTTTAGATCCTGGAGTTGAAAGTGTCAGAGCAAAGTATGCGTCCTCTTAGATAAATGTGTCAGATACAGGAAGTGGAGATAGGGAAATGATTTAGCTTGTCGTGATTTTGAAGATGAAAAGAAACAATGTGGTGTGAACTCTAAAGCGTAATATTCAGTTATGTCTTTGTAGAACCTCTGATAGAATCGTCTTTTCCACGCTCAGCTTCATAGCCTGTTGCCTTTGGAAACTCGTGGACCCTCCTACAGTGGATAGAAACGCTGCATATGGCGCTAATGATCATATCTGATGTTTTGCTGGAAATGAAACTCCGTTTTAACTAGTTAATTTAAAGTAATGTTTAGCCACGTGTCAGTCAGTTAAAAATCCAAGTTAAAATAATCTTTATTACAATAAAATCTGGTTCACAAAATTGATAACAGGTTATTAAGACTGGTATTTGTGTTGCTGGTGTATCACAATGTGGTGATTACCGGCTGGAGTTCATATTCTGCTCCATCCCTTCCTTTTATTCACTGCGACATCACTGACTGTGTCGACTCATCAGCAGCAGCAATGAGATCATTAGCCGCTGGAGCCAGACCACACTCAGAGGCAGCAACACTTTCTTTAGGCCAGACCTTCACTTCCTCCATGCCCCTTGCTCTGTTGCCACGGTGATCCTGTCTTGAAACACTATAATCTCTCATAGACCCTCATGTGACCCTACTCTCCCTCTCTCTCGCTGTTTGTCTCTCTCATATGTCATGGCTATGTTTTTTTTTCCCCCCTCTGGTGCGCTGATGCACATTTTCATCTTATTATCGTGTCCTTTTTTCTTTGTGCAAGACCAAAGATTGGGGCTTATATTTTGGATGTCTTTCCTAATTGCCTCTATCTTACCGCCCTCTAAAAGCTGCACTGTATCGCTATATTTATCAAATACATTTTACTCATCAGTGGCAAATATACCTAAATTGACTTGGACTGTCTCCCATTTCTTCCTTCTTTTCTCTGACAGATCCACCAAGACACACCCAGGGCCTGTTGTGCACATCAGTGATAACCCCATGGACGAGGGCAAGGTAACTGATAGCTGAACATTACATTGCCTATAGAGAAGATAAACAATTGTACCCAAAGATGTAAAAATACATTTTCTCTGCTGTTTGTTATCTAATGATGTTATGTGGAAAAGCGCAGCTACAGTGGAAAATAAGAGCACAACATTTTTAGCTAATTAAAATGTCAATGCGACTTTTAATTATGGCATCAGAATCAAAGAGAGAAGGTTTAATCCTACACAAATCAGTTCAAGGGGAGGAGATATTATTGTTTCTTCTTTTATTTATTTATTTGTTTAAAGCATCAGACTAGAATACAGTCATGGCCATGATTTTTAGTTGGCTCTCAGAGACTGTTCAGCTATACAATATCAAAGTTAATGTCTTTTAAAAGAAATATAAGCTTGCTTGCAATTCAAGAAAGTTAAAGTTCCACTAATTGATTAAGTGAATTGGAGATAATCAGTTAGATAAAGATGAATTGCAGGGAACATTCCTGCCTTGGATCATAGGTAATGACGTTTTACCTCAACCAGCAGTTACTGTTTTCCTAGAGCTAAAGATAGGACAGTCTGCAGTGATGGCGCAGAGTAGGCTGTCACTGTGACTGTATAAAAGGCAGCGACAATAACAACTAGGATCATTTGGGTTTACTATAATAACTTGCTGCTAGTTGACAATTTGGCACAGGGCTTCATCCTGCTGCTATCACCATTTGGGCATTTATTAGAGCTCATAACTATGAAGCATATGAATCTGATTTTTATTTCTGGAATCTCACTGTTAAGTTCTTTTGGAGTAGCTCTGCATTATTTACAGGTGAAAATTATGATCTTATGATGGGCCTTGAACAAGCCTCCATTTAAGCCAGCTGTCTTCCTATTGGCCTGCCCCCTGCAAACACAGTTTGAACAGCAGACAATATGTGTCTGAGGTGACCATATTAAGGATATCCTTTCTCACATCATATAGAGCCAAAAATAGAAAAATACCTACGCGCATATGCTGACCCCTCTATTTACCACTTACAGGCCATTTCAAAAGGGTTTATACTTGTATATTTTAGCCTGTTCTCACAAGGAAATTTCTAACTATTGAAAATAATAGTTATAATCTACTCTAGTGTTTACATGATTGCATAGTAAGTGAAAAATTAGTTGCTTCTTACAGTGTGTAAATTATGCCAGCTTAACCATTCTACTAGGGAATGTAAAATAAATAACTGTCATACATTCGGAACGTGAATTAACAGCAATCAGCTGAGCCTTGCTTGCTTTGCTTCTCTTGTTATTTTAGCTTCTGATTGGATTTGAGTCTGGGATAGTAGTGCTGTGGGATTTGAAGTGCAAAAAAGCTGACTACCGGTACAGTTATGATGAGGTAAGGCATTGTTTTTCCTTTCTTCCAATTCTTGAGAGGAAACTAGTTTGTCTGGTGTTCCTCACTGTTGTCTGAGAGACATGTTTGGTCTTGTTGGGTTTCTTTGTAAATCAGTTAAGTAACAGGTGAAAGAACTCCCATAGGTTTCATAATGACACCTGAAATGGACGTTTAGGTTTCTTCCATTTTAAGACAATGAAAACCAGCTCAAATAACATGATCATGCCACGCTGAGTCTGGTGGTATTTTGCTAATTACTCATAAATCTTTTGAAGAGACCCAAACTATCATTGGACAAGTATCACCTTTGTCGAGACAAACCCTGATTTTCCCCACGATGTAGAGTTGCTTTGCTATTCTGAACTATCAAACATATGTTACTTGTACATTATGTGTCACACTCTATTAAACGGCTACTGTGGTTTCTCAGGCAATCCACTCAGTCGCCTGGCACCATGAGGGCAAACAGTTTGTTTGCAGCCACTCCGATGGCACTTTGACCACGTGGAATGTACGAACCCCAGCCAAGCCCGCACAGATCATCACACCACATGGTAGGAGCTGTTGTATACACACAGTTGTATTGTTTATATTCACAGAGGCATGATTAATGGAAAAATTATATATAGGTCTTTAAATATAGTGTAGTTCCGCCTGTCTTTGAGGCCGGACTTGTGTAACAGATGGATGCCGACATGTCCATATGTACACGTGTGCACCATATGTACTGTATTCCCACAATGTCAAATATAATACGTTTTTGTTTCGGGGTTTTGTTTTGGGTTTTTTGCATCTTGAAATCCAATAGGAAAGCAGCCTAAGGATGGAAAAAAGCCAGAACCATGCAAGCCTATCCTGAAAGTGGAATACAAAACAACAAGGGCTGGGTGAGTGTGATGGTAGTTCCCACCCATCCTGTGTCTTAACGGACGCTAGTTCGAAACCATGTCCTGTACTCAAAGTGTCCTTTCCTGTTATTCTGACTGTGTAACAGGCTAGTCTTCTTGACAGCATCCTTATGCTGATGAAAAGGCCCTGTCTAATAAGTAATTAGACAGGGCAACAGTCTCACGATACTTGTTAAATATAATGATTTTTGACACAGCTGGCAATATCTGAAGAGATGCTGTTATGTCAAAGTCATTAACTAAATGGGTAACATTTCATTGAAAGTGATTTCATAATTTTTTTCTCAGGCTTTTGAGGACAGGGATTAATATAGTTTTCATAATGATTAGAAAGTAGGCCCCTCCCAGCATGGGTTCTATCAAAATTGGGCCAAAAAATCTCCAGAGAAAGCACAACAGTAAAATTGGGTGTCCCTCTTTACCCATTTACCGCCGAGTAGACCTGGTAATTTTTCGTCTGCCATAGCTAACTCAATTTCATTGAAGAAGCTATTAAAATATGTGCGTTTGTTAAACCCAGGGACCCATTCATGGTGCTGTCTGGAGGTCTGTCTTACGATACGGTGGGGAGGAGAGCCTGTCTGACTGTGATGCATGGAAAGAGCACTGCTGTTCTGGAGATGGACTACCCGATTGTGGATTTCCTAACGCTGTGTGAAACTCCATATCCAAATGGTGAGCTGTGACACTAGTCAGAACAGCATATGCAATTACCAACTGAAATGATGCCATTATCCATATCCTTAATTTTCTGCCGTTTCTTTTCTAGACTTTCAGGAGCCTTATGCTGTGGTGGTCCTGCTAGAGAAAGATTTAGTTGTAATAGACCTTGGACAGATTGGGTAAATATTCAAATTTCTAACTGTGATTGTGTTAATAATAGTATTGCATCAACAAACATGGATATTTTACATTGTGCATCTAGATTCTACATCAAATGGCCATATTGCCCACCCTAAAGTATGCTATATTAATATACGGAGTATAAGACTTTGTTAAAATTTCATTCTTTAGTGAATAAAATATAGCTGCAATAACAAATGTTAACAAAAGATGCTAGAAGTTTGACATACAGGTCAAAACATGTAGCATAATGCTGTATAATATTTAATGTAAACATGTGACTGATTGTTGTGACAGGTATCCCATATTTGAAAACCCTTATCCTCTGACTATCCACGAGTCACCGGTGACCTGCTGTGAGTATTTTGCCGACTGTCCTGCTGAACTTATTCCTGCACTTTACTCTGTCGGCTGTCGGCAAAAGAGGCAAGGTTACAGTAAGAAGGTAAATGACTCAATTGTGTTATTTATGTGATTTTTACTTGAGCATTTGACTTCACCGCAGACGGAAGCTTCATTTTTATTTATTTATTTTGAACAGGAATGGCCCATTAGTGGGGGAAACTGGGGCCAAGGCACACAGAGTTACCCTGAGATTATAATCACAGGGTCTGTATTGATTGAATAAAGTAATAATATAAAGATTCATGCTTACTTTTTGTAACATATGCACAGTTCTTGTTCAGTAATTCATGTCTTATTGTTTCATTTTGTTTTTATTCTGTCTATCTCCTGCTACAATAGACATGCTGATGGGTCCATCAAATTTTGGGATGCTTCTGCACGTGAGTATTTTGTTGTTAAGAGTAGTCTTTTTTCTTTCTTTTTTTTAATCCTTAATTTACATTTTTCAAAAAGAAAACAGTTACTATACTGTTCCTTCCAAGGAGTTGTATTCATGCACTAAATGACAAACTGAATTATTGAACTTTTGCCTCTGCTCATCAAGTGAGTGAAGGGGTGGGGGGTGGATGTACTGGCAGCAGCTAAAATGTCTGTTTGACTTTTTATGTTTGCAATAGTTGAAAGATTTAGCAAAATGAATTCAAGTTTGAGGGCCTTTTGTTTTGTTTTGTTTTCCTTAAAGTTTTACAGATGCGGTGTTTTACTGAGATTTTCTCTAAGAAGTAATTGCAACCTTTGTTGCAACTTTATATTAAGCTTTCTTTACTCTTTACTGTACACACAGCGGTGTCATCTGCATATGTGTGTACATATCCAGCACATTACCCTGTTTTTGTTTTGTTTTTTGTTTTGCTTATTTTTTTTAATCTCATGCCTCACCATAAAGTTGCACTGTGGCAAGGCGTGAGATCTACTTCTACAGTATTGGTCAGAATAGAATCAAACTGTCACACGTGAGTGGTCACCTAATGAGTCTTCACCCAAATTTACGGGCACGTTTCCATTTTCAGAGCATAACCTTCATACACACTGCTTCTTCTGATGCACTCAGCAGTATTCAGTTTAAACTGTCTAGCAGTCATTAACAAGATTCTCAACCTTGATGCATTTTACATGCATGTATGATAAAGAAAGAACTCATGTGATAGCTATGCATATTGTTTTACCAAACATGTTTCATACTGCTGGAATCCCGTTAGATGGTGATAATCATGATCTTTTTTTGTAATGACCAAGTGGTGCTATTGGTTGATTCCCACATCAGGAAGATGTGGTTGGGTCTCCTAACATCGGTTATTTAGTTACTGCTACAACATACTGAAGTGTTCACATATTTTAATACTTTTTATGGCCGTAGTTACGACTGACCCTGTAGTTATGATGCTACTGAACCCAGACACTTCTATTTGGTGTTGAACTACATTATTTTGCCCTAGAAATTACTGTTTGCAAGCCTCCTTGACTTCTCAGTAGATTTTAATTGTCATTAGTTTCTGCAATATAGCACACCAATGACAAGAAAACTTATCACTTTCTTTCTGTACTTCACACATTACAATAACCTGTGAATTCTGATGGATTGTGAGCCGGATGAGCTGCTACGTCACTGGTGTTCTGGGTTTCTTTGTTCACAACCGAATTCCCATCTCTAATTGTAGTTGCTTGGATTTTGAACGTAGTGCTGTTTAAAAGAACACTATTAATCACCACCTCGTCTCCTGTTGTAACCTGTGCTATCAAGAGTGCACTGATTGCAGTGAATCATCATGTCCTTATTTTCCTTTTACAGTAATGCTTCAAGTGCTGTACAAGCTGAAGACTGCCAAGGTGTTTGAGAGGGCTCGTGGAAAGGAGGAGAAGCCAAACACAGATATAGTAGATGAGGACCCATTTGCCATCCAGACCTTGTCCTGGTGTCCTGAGAGCCGGATGCTTTGCGTGGCTGGAGTATCTGCTCATGTTATTGTCTATAGGTTCAGCAAACAAGAAATTACCACTGAAGTTGTTCAGGTAAATTGCTTGGGGCATAATAAACGGACAGAGTGAATGGGTAAATTATTCCTAACATCAGGATGGATGGCTAATAATGGATACACATTTACAAGCACAGGCCTTTTTTTTCTTTCTGTTTATCTCATGTTTAGCTCTTGGAGGTGCGAATGCAGTGTGAGTTTAGCGACGTGGACTCTCCTGACCCAGGAGGAGACCAGACCCCCACCCTGCCAACCCCAGGAGCTTCCTCCAGCCCTCAGGAGAGTGAGCCTCCCACTCAGCCATCAACAGGGAGCAACTCCTCTGACGGCCCCCGAGACAATATACCATGTCTACAGTATGGAATTTCTTTAAATTGGGCCTTTGCTTCTGTTTTTGTGAAGCAGGCTGTCGCAGAAGAGATGAAAAACACAAGAAAAAATAATCCTCTTAATAGAAATCTTGAAAATGTTTTAATAATAATAATAATAGCAATAAAAATGATGATCCAGAGTGTAGCTTGCCCAGAGATGATAATTTATTCCAGTGTAAACTGCAGCCTGCTGTCGTATCCTGCTGTGTGTTTGATGCAGGGTGCGGAGCTCCCCACTGAAGCAGTCTCCGGGCTACCAGGTGGAACTGGTGATCCAGCTGGTGTGGGTGAGTGGGGAGCCACCTCAGCAGATCACCAGCCTGGCAATCAATTCCTCCTATGGCCTGTAAGTCTCCTATGTTCAATATAATTGATACTTTTGACATGAAGTCACACACTTTTGGGCCCACCACTAATCTTTCTAGCTCGGTATCCGTTTTTGTGCTAAATTTGTGTGGGTAAAGAAATTGTAATTATATCCTGTCTCAAAGTACACTGTAACCAAGCATTTGTAACCAAGTGCAAAAGTATATAAAGCCTGCCTAAATCATATTTTGGAGTTCCACTGCATCCTTTGACCTTTCTGTCTTTCAGTGTGGTGTTTGGAAACAGTAACGGTCTGGCTGTGGTGGACTACCTCCAGAAAACTCTGCTTCTCAATATGGGCACATCAGAGCTGTACAGCCCATCTGACCCCTATCAGAGGCAGCCTCGCTCCCCACGTAAAGCAAAGCCTTCCGGAGGTGAGCTGCACTCCACCAGTTAAACACTCTTCCTTTTTCTGTTGATTTCTCTCTGTGTTCTGCTGAACTTGTCACCCTGGATAACATTTATCTCACTGAAATACAATAAATAGTTTGCTACAGTTCTTGTATTCCTTTATTTTTTGCTGAACACTTTTGGAGGCTGTTGGAGGTGGGTTAGGGAAGCAGAGCTGACACTTGGCAGCTGCCCTGACTTCGCACTGTGAGCACCGCCCCCTGCAGTAGCTCCTCTCCCTCAACAGGGGGCATCGCTGGCGGATTCTCCATCTGTTCAGTTGGAAGGAGCAAAGACTGGAGCATGCATGTTAGAATGGATGCTGTAGCTGAGCAGAGCCGCTTTGCTGTAACAGTCCTGCCTTTTGATTCTGTTTACTGACAAAACAATACATAAACCTTGTTTACTTGTTTCAGCCTTGCTGTTTCTGTCATGTCTTCTATTGTGTTTTTCTCTCTTTGCCTAATCATCCTGTCAGTCACTGTATGTCTTCATTCTTTTTAGTCTCAGTAGCTTGATGCTTGATGCAGGACTCTTTTATCTGCATTTTTTCGGTCATCTTTTAAAAGCAGTCTTTAATTTATGCAAATTGCAAGAACACTATTGGAAATATATACTGTTTTAACAGTGAATCAAATAGAAATTCAGCAGCAAGCAGCTGAGACTTGACATTTTCTTCTGTTTTGCAGTTAGATTTCCAGGCATTTTTCTGTCTCACTGTTTTTACTGTTGATCTCTCTCTGTGATTTGGTAAAGACATTCCAACTGTGACGTCTTGCATGTCCAGACTTTCTATCTTGTATTCTGAGTCTATGAAAAAACTACGCTCATCTCACTTCAGTAAGTCCTGTTGTGTCAGATTTTTTTTCTCTCTCTCCTTCCCACAGTGTCATTGTTCTCCTCTAAGCCTTTCCTTTTGATCTCATAGAGATACAGTCACTGGTTTTATTATAGCACCCCAAATCTCCAAAGCTCAGTACTGACTTTTCTTTGACATTGGCAGTGAGGATGGAGTCAAATTTCAGACTTGAGAGAGTATCTTTAAAGTATCCACCTATGATATGCTGCTAGACAACCAGTGCTGATGCATTTAGTGAGCTCACTTGTGGTAGATTTGT
>VOQK01002529.1:11345-23793 GCA_015052645.1 Benitochromis conjunctus
TTTTTTTTTTTTTTTTTTTTTTTTTTTTTTTTTTTTTTTTTTTTTTTTTTTTTTTTTTTTTTTTTTTTTTTTTTTTTTTTTTTTTTTTTTTTTTTTTTTTTTTTTTTTTTTTTTTTTTTTGTTAAACATTAGAGTAGTGAGTTATTGAGCTTCAGTTGTTTGTTTGTTTTTTCCTTTCTTTTATAGACCATAATGACCAGGATGTATGTACATTTATACAAACCAGTCCTTTATCAGTTTTCCAATATAATTGTGTGGGGTTCTTTTCAAGAAGCTGTAGAATTTGTATCATGTGGTTAAATGTCTCGAACATCTCTGAAGCCAATTTTTGTTTTCATAACTTTTATACTGTTCATGGCCATCTCTCCTGCTGTGTGCTTTAAAGCTCTTTCCTGTTTCCTCTTCTCTGTACTTAACTGCAATTTCATACGTGCGCCTATGTCTTTTTTTTCTTCTTTTTTTTTTTAAGGTTAATCAGGAATGTGTTGTTACAGGATGATGGATACATTCCCATGTGCAAAACCTAAATAAAACCTGCAGCAGCTGGCAGTGCTGTTGTGAGATCATGGAACTGAGGCTATTACTGCTCTGCTACTTAGAAAAGTTTTTTTTATTCCCTGATTAATATTCTGAATCGACTTTAGTAGGCAGAAAACGCAGCATGAATTCATGGTGAAACTGTTCGGCCCGTTCTATCGATTGCTTTGCTTCAATAAATTTTGAATTATTTAAACTCTTTTATCTTGTTTACTTCGTAATACCTTCTTGCAACTCATTTACCGTTTTGTCATTTCAGGGGCTGTTTTTAAAGTAGCTTTCATATGAATGTGTTTGAACTGATCCACAATGCAGCATTCATTTTGCTGCACTAGTTTATATTCCATAAGGGGGAATAGGGGTTTGGCAGGCGAGGCTATTTATAGTCTGTTTTCACACAAACGTCTACAGAGGCCCCCAATGAAAGCGTGCACTTTGCTTCTTATAAAGCCTGTGTCTGCACTAACGCGTTGAACAAGTATATTTCTCTCATTAGCGTTGATCATTTGAACACTTATCATTTTGTTGTCAGATGTCAGTCATTAAATAAAACCTCAAGAAGTAAATTTTTTGGATGATTTATTTTTTGCCAATGGTGAACATATCAAAGTAAAACCAAGCCTCAATGGCACAGCTTTAGAACTTTAGATTTGTGATGGGAGGATAACTCAAACTAGCAATATCTCCATAATTTGAAACAATACGTATGCATGACAGCAGGTCAGAGGATAATGTAGAAAACAAAACAGTCCTGTCAATACCTGATGTTAAGCAGAAACATGAAACAAATGCAAAAAATTATATCCACACAGTTATGAATAAAATGATAAGCTTCAGTGACATATCAAGCTAAATCAACCATACCCCAGGTATGCTGAAGAATCATTTCTAAACTTCTCCCAACACTTATTATGAACAAATATGTAGCACTAGAGTGATGTAAAAACTGTAGACAGTGCTTAACTGCTTCAGTTTGTGTTTGAGATGAATAAAATATTTATTCTAGCTACATCATTAGTTAATAATTCCATTAGATTTACCTCAGTTTCCCCTCATGGTTCATATAACAACATTTGTGAGCAAAATAAATCTTGTTCGAGACTCAGTGAAATCCTAATAGATCAGAGGACACTGCTTTACAGCCTTCATCTTGCACTGTTAGCACCAGAGCCCCTTTAAGATGCTTAAATATTTTGGGACCTGAATGCAAAGAAACCACTGGTTCCCCCTAGTGGAGTCCTGTGCCATTGTCCTATGTGAACTGCATCACAGTAAAGATGCAGTAAAGTTACCTTCTGTATGAATTCACTGAGTGACATTTTCACCACAGGTCACTTTCCGACCTTCCTCATTCCTCAGCAAGGCTTTAGTAAGACACTCAGCTCACTGACGTGGCTGTCCCAAAGGCTATGGAATGGATAACCTCAACAAACTCTACGAAGAAAGAAGTGCATCAATCCATTTACTCTGAGACAAGTACAGTGTTTTTATTAATTCGGCAAATCTGAAGTATTAGATGTTTCATTATCAGATATATTGTTACTTCTCAGTTAATGTTTCAACCAAAACATGAAACCTTGTCCAAACTGTCTGTAGGCATTGAGCCATCCTGATCGATACAGATTTTCAAAGAAGCAACGACCTTGGTAAAGTGATGTGAGTTGGAGTCACACACTAGTGTTCAAAATGCAAAACTGTCATGATAATCATGTAAATTCAGGTGACAGTCTCTACACGCCGGAGTCGGCCTCAGACGGTCCCCTTGCGGAGGGGATCGTGGGAATTGGACGTTTCTTTCTCCTCACAGCTGGATCTGGTTGGCTTGTTACCACTGTTGCTGCTGCTGGGGCAGGAGGAGGGACAGGGATGGGACGCCTCTTTTTGACGGAGGTCATGCTGCTGGAGCGTTCGTTGAGGATGCCCTGAGCCACACCCTCCATGTCAGATACTGAAATCTGCATGGCTTCAGCCATCTCTTTCTTAGTTAGTGAGACAAAGCCTGGGTCCCTGGCCAGGGAGACCAGTCCACCCTTCTCTAGAGCCTAAAGAAACAACAACATTCAGGTTTGTGCTTGTGTACAGTTTCTAGTGTATTTTCTAGTATTATACAATACTTTAAAACTGAAAAATGAGTCATCCTCAAACCACACCGTTTATAAATGAACTCAGTTTGTAGACAACATTGTTTTGAAGTCTTATAACTGCATAAACTTGTTGGGTCTTAACTGATGTGTCAGAGTTTCTAATAATAGAAACGGTCAGCTGGTTACAGTCAGAGCTGATAAATTAGCTGACTAAAGAAATCTGTGGAATACTGAAATTATTATTTGCTAAATTTTAATTTCATTTGATCCTGTGTCCCACTTCCAAGCCAAGCCAAGTTTATTTATAAAGCACTATAAAACAGCTAGCCCCGACTAAAGTGCTAGCTGTTGTCTGATTGTTTGGGGTTTTTGCTGTATTATTGCAGGGTCTTTACCTTATAAAGCGCCTTGAGGTAACTGTTGTTGTGATATGGTGCTATTTAAATAATACTGAATTGAATTTATTAGAATGAGGGTTTATAAAATATTTTTTCGGTGATAGCTTTACATTAACTCCCATAGTCTTGTATAAAATCATGCACTGCATAAACTTATGCACTTGTGTAGTAGCAACCTGTGAATCATAAGGCTGTTTTACTTTAAAAGGGGCCATAATTACAAATATATAATATACAGTCTTTTTCTTATTCACTTAGTCAGAAATCAATCAAAAAAGACACTTACCTCTTGGACTAGCTGGTCAGTTGCAGTGTGTGAACTCTGACTGGCACCATGGTTAGGGTCATAAGGAAACTGCACAGAGAAGGTAATAGTCATATGTTGCCTGCACAATCTGTTCTTCGATGAGTCAACCTTCAATAAAATATTACCTGTGTTCTGTCTGTTCTCACTGTGAAGTTCCAGGCATGTCTACTGTCTAAAAAAGGTAGAATAAATACAGTAATTAATATATAAATAAACAATTACGAAGCATTCCTATGCCTCATGTCTCCGTTTATTAATATGGAGTTATTATCCATCCAGAATTTTCCATGGCCACATTAAAAAGTCTTATCAAAGACCTTTGATCAGACTTCTTCTGTGGTTTTAATTTAACATATGTGGCATATCATGTCTTGTTGCTTGTGCCATACCTGCCTCCTCATCCTCACAAGGATTGTAAAACTCATCCGGAGTCCCTTCTCTTTCAAATGAAAATCTGAGAGGGAACAAAAATCATCACACATAACGGCATTGGTATGCCATCATACTAATCAGGAGAGCGCTTTGGTACTCACTCTGCAAAGGCGTTGTTGTTAGTGTTGCTCTTTGGTGGAGCTGTGGGGAAAAACTCTGTACCAGAGACCAAGGCTGAGGCTGAGCTTGGTGGAGACTCGGGCTGGCTCTCTGCGAAACTGAGCGGTCGCTGGTTGGTCACCTGTTGGGACTGAGTGTTAGCGGGCTCAGTGGAGAACGACTCTACCCGGTTACCAAACAGGTGGTGTGAACGCTGGAAATACAAAGCAAGATACATATTAATAATGAAATAGTACGTAACTTATACAAAGTAAAGGCAGGTTTATGTATTTGCATTTATATGTAAATTGATGTCATGTGACTACTTTTCAAGCTTTGGAAAGACTTCTAATGAATGGAAAACCAAAAAAAGGTCTCGGCCCACTAAACATTTTTTATTAATAAAACAAATAAAGGAGGCCATAACCGCAAGTGTAGGAACACACAAGAAAGGTGCTGCAGAATGGGAATACGAATGCACTGTGTTGTTGCAGACATTGTTTTGCACCTGATAAATGGCCTCTTCTCCTGCCTCCTCCATGGCTCTTTCCATCTCTTCTTCATTCTGCAGGTCTCCTGAAATGGCTCTGTGCATTTCTGGAGCTGCTTCTTCCTCTATACTCCTCAGACCCGCCTAGAAAAACATGGAGAATGTGGATAACTGAAGGGCAGAGGAACATATCACCGTGAGATAAAGCTGAGTACTGCTGATATACAGTACACAGTACATTTACTTAAGCTGAACTGCAAAAACAGAAAAGGAAAACCCCAGCTCACCTGGATCTCTGGACCTGAGGCACTCTTCTTAGTTGGACGGTAGCCGTAGTACTCCTCTTGACGCTTGATGAACTTGCGGAGATGGTCTTGCAACAGGAAGGTGGCGTAGAATTTCCCCACAGTCACCTCATCATCTATAACCAGACATAACATAATCACAGTGCGCTCTGTGTTCAGAGACACTGGATTATTTTGTAAATGTGAAACATGACATATACTGCTGCCTCACCTCCAATGGGAGGAATAACCTGGTCTAACAGTTTCATGCTGGTGCGCTTCCAGATCTTCTTTATAATGGCTCTCAGCTCCTCATTGGCCTGCTCAAAGTTACCTATTAGGAACGATTCAAGATAATCATCTCAAGTAGTAGCAGATGAGGTTGAAGGAAACAGGTATGTTGTATAAAACATGTACCAGTTTGGGTACACCATACCTTCTGTTTTAATTTTGAGTGCAGTCCTGACCAGAGCGAAAAGGGTGGCATTAAAGGTGACCGTGCCATCACTGTTGAGCGGCATGTTCATACCGACCAAGCGCTACAAGAAGCAGGAGAACTTTAATATGGGTTCCTGCTTACTAGCAAGCACCACGTAGTGTTACTTTATGCCTGTCTGTACCTTGCATGCAGCCCGATGAGGACAGAATTTGCCAAAGCCCAGAGGAGGCTGAATACTTCTCAGCAGCGTCACCACATCCAGATGTTTGATTCTTCCCCTGTTAGATCAGAGAAACATCGCGAGTAACACACAATTAAACAAGGGATCCCAAGGGTTATTTGAAAATAAATGAATTAAGAAATGAGATTTCACACTCACGTAGCTTCGGGATCATATTCAGCCCAGATCTTTTTAAACTCATCCAGATGGTGTGGACCAAGCAGAGACCAATCACGGGTCAGATAGTCAAAATTGTCCATAATAACAGCTACGAACAAGTTGAGGATCTAGAATAGGCAATGAAAGACAGGTGGTTAAATGCACAATGGTTTGAGTATTTCTATATTTGTCATTTCATATATCATCCCTATAATATGACTATATATAATAGATAAAGAAAAATGTTGAATTCTCACCAAGAAGGCACAGAGACAGTAGAAGCTGAGGAAGTAAAAGACTGCAAAATTGGACCCACAGGTGTACTCTTCTCCTGGCAGGAAGTCAGACTTGGGGTCACACTTTTTTCCATACATTGAAGCCATCATGACCTCTTGCCAAGCCTCTCCAGTGGCACATCTGGATATGTAAACATAAACCAAACAATGACATGTTGTTTTGTTTTCAAAACATATTTGAAGCCCAGAACCTGGTCTCACCGGAATAACATCAGAACAGCCTGAGGGAATGTCTGGAAGTTGTTGTTGCGGTTGATTTGGGTACCATCCACTAATGCTATCTTTCCAAAGATCTGAAGGTTGAAACAATCCCATTTAAAATTCAGTGTCATTCATCAATAACAAAAAATAGCAAAGTGTGAGCAGTACCATTTTTTTTTACAGGTTTTTTTCTGTACCTGCATCCCAACGACAGAGTAGATAAAGAAGAGCATCACAATGAGCAGAGCCACATGAGGCAGAGCCTGTAGGCAGAAAACAATTACATTGTTAAAAAGCGATCACTCAGAAGCGCGCTGGAGATTTGAAATGAAAAAAGTCACAATGACAACGATTTCAATGGTGACCTGGAAAGATTTGATGAAGGTCCACAGCAGGTTACGGATGCCCTCCGAACGGTTCAGCAGTTTGACCAGACGCATAACACGGAAGAGTCGGAAGAAAGTGATGGAAACGGAGGCATTTTCAGAGGCCTTTGGACACAAAGAAAGAATTGAATGAAAAGAAACCTCAAGTAAAAAACAAAAACACGACTGGTTTTAAATGTCTGAAGAGTTCAGGCTTACCGCAATTACTTGCATTGGATTCGTCTCCTGAACAAAGCAGACAAAGAAGTGAGAGGTTGCAGCGGTATGTGTTGCATTTAAAATAATGTTAAATGTTATTAAAATATGACTTCAAAATAGGGTTAATATTAGAGTCATTTTCCACTTTTGATGAGTTACAAAGCTTTCAAATCAAAGCCGCTTGTAGCTCATGCAAAGTAGACAAACTACACACGCTTTATTTTGGACATATTAACTTTGTTTTTGCAGTCAAGTAATGATTAATACATCCTACCAATATATATATAAGTAAACAGTCTTGAGACATAGCCGTGTTTATAGAAACAGAATGAGCCATGCTGGAACATAATACAGCCATGCCCTGGAGATTTGTTTTATATTTGCTATGTAAGATGACGCAGACAGTGTAAACAGAAAGGTTTTACCAGAAGGTTAAGCAACACACGGTCTGTTACATTATTGCTATACTTTAGTGGCGTGCTCACACAGCAGAGCTCATGCAGCAGTGCAGATCAGATATTTACACAGCCATGGAGACAGTACAGTCCTCCACTTTCGGCCAGGGCACTCTGTAGAGGATAGACAGATGAGCAGTGAGGTGCATGGGTGGCAGAGGGATTGATGGGGAGGAACAGGTGAAATATGGGCTTTGGGTTGACAAAAGTGAAACTGCTGCAAGCTTGTGCTTGTGGATGGAAAAATTATGGCACTGCAGTGCAACCATGACTGAAAAATACAAACTGTGATCACCAAGAGGAAACACTGAGCAGTGCGAGTAGCATTACCACATAAAGTAACACTGAATTCTTATTTGATATTGTGCTCTTTTTAAGTGCTCGCACAAGACATCAGATGGTGGTTTTTGCGATGGAAATGCATCCGAGGCTTCACAAGGCATCGAGGAGGGGGGGAGATGGATGGGATGAGGTGGGAAAGGACGACAACAGTACTGACCATGTCCTGTGAACTAGTTCTCCTGGTGCCAATCAGCTGTTGGGCCACAATTATATGCTTCTGGGTAAGATTACTGAATAAATACACGTGGTCATTCTAAATCATATTGCACTATTGCCTGAAAATGTCTTGATATAGCAAACAAAGCAGTTCGATATACCTGCAATGGTGTTCTTTAATAATGATATAAAATATGCATGTACGTAAGTCTTATATGTACTCACATCGACTTCACTCAGGATGACGTCAACAACGCTACCAACAACGATAATGAAGTCAAACACATTCCACGGGTCTCCAAAGTAACCCTGCGCAGACAGGTGACGCACATTACATTGGGCAGTAGCAGTGGGTGGATAAGAATCCAGACAATAACCGTTAGAGTGTTTACCCTTGCTTTGAAGGCCATGAGCTTAAGAATCATCTCCACAGTGAAGAGTACCGTGAAGATTAAGTTGAGAATGTCTGAGAGCTTTGTGACGTGGTCCGACTGATTACAGTGCTGTTTAAAGAGAAAATAAAATAAATATATTTAAATATTTTAGCACTAACAAAATACAAATCCACATTCAACAATCCTATTACTAAACATTCAACTGTTTAGTAATAGGACTGATGACTAAACTACTCAAATAAGACTACAATTGACTAGGATTAGCCTTAAAAACACATAAATTAGGCCCACACTGACATTTTTAAAATTAGGTCTCGTCTACACAGTCCATTGTCTGCTGCTTTACAAACCTTTTTTATATATTAACAAGCACCTCACATGCACATTGTGATGTGATGAATTGTCAAAGAATTATAGTTTACATAAAGTGAATGCTCACGTAAACAACCCTCATGATTTGGGAAGAGTACACAAGATACCGTTACTTGGTCACCAGACAAATACACAAATTAAAAATAGTCTGGAACTACTCAGTTCATATTGAATTTCCGAGGGCCGTAATTAACAGCAGACTCCGTTATAAAAGATGGACACAGCCACTGACGAGCTCCTGTGTTTCCCAGGGGAAAATATATTTTTTTCTCTAATGCACACTATCATAGTAGCTATGTTTAACCTAAAATGAAGCTGAGGTGCGTGTCCTGCAGAGGTGTCTGTGCACAAGCTGTGCACTACAGTGTACATGTTGTTGGTGCAATTATCTATGAATAATCCGTATTAAAAACGATTCATGCATGATGACATGACCTGTATGTTAATTTTATGTTATGGACTCGTATAGTTTTACTTTAGTTTACACTTTAGTTTAAGTATTTGGCTCAAGTCATGACTATTTTGTGCATTATTCGTTTTTTCAAATGCAGAAAAAGGCAAATGTGTAAAAGTTTACTCAGAGTCTGTGGGTATCATCAGGTGCAGAAGCATCTTCAATAGGCCTACAGTTATTTAGAGCATAAAACATGTGACATAATAAAGCGTGACAGATGCACAAACAGACAGAAAAATGTCTGTCATTGTGATCAGCTCCTGCAAGGTGAACAGGAGGCAGAGACGTTCATATAAATCAGGAGCTCTCAGATTCATCTTGGTCCTAGACTGAAGATACTCAATAATGACATTCAGTATTTTCTATGAGGACCATTAATATATCTTAGGAAACTTAATGTACGTACCTGCATCCCCAGACACAAAGTGTTCAGCATAATCAGAAAGAACATGAGGTACTCAAAGTAGCAAGAGGTGACAATGTACCAGACCCTATACTGGTACGGGTTTTTGGGTATGTAGCACTTCAGAGGACGAGCCTTCAGAGCGTACTGCACGCACTGGCGCTGAGGGGACAACGGACAAACAACAGACACATTAAAGGTATAAAAATGAGTTGCAACATGTTTTTACTTTGAATAATGAGACTAGTACTGTCCTCAGCCTCATCTCAGTGTACCTGGTTCTTGTCCAGCTCACAGTTCTTATACTCCTGCTCACCCTGCTCCTGGAAGGTGACTATGACAAAGCCCACAAAGATGTTCATCATGAAGAAGGCTATGATGATGATGTAGATAATGAAGAAGATGGACACGTCGACGCGGTTGTTGAAGACTGGACCCATGTCTTCTTCAGCTGAATCTATAGCTCTGTATAAGAGTCTGCAAACAAATGCAGATGAAAAATAAATAAATCAGCAAAGAGAGATGTGGTCAAATGAATGAATTACAGGTTCCAATCAGTGGAAATACTTGTATGTCACTTTCCACCTAACTTCTCACTCATTTAAATAAAAATAAAACAGCAAATAAGCTAATCACAAATAAGCTAATCAAACCAAAACAGCTTCTGTGCTTACTTTGGCCAGCCCTCAAATGTGGAAACGGTGAACAGAGCCAGAATTCCATTGAGCACATTGTCAAAGTTAAAGTCATTGTTGAGCCATTCTCTTTTTGCCACTACTGTGTCTTGCAGGGAATTCTCCATGTGCTTCAAGAAGAATCCCCTGAGAGCAGAAACAAGGAACCATTAGTTACAATAGACTGATGGCTGAATGAAATCTGCAATGTGATGAATGTTGGTTTCCTTACTGGCATTCCTCCTCAGTCACTTTGGACACATCTGTGCAGCTGTAGAATTTACCCTGAAAGGAAGTGATACAATTCAGCAGTTAGACTTCTATATATATGTACTAAAGAGTAGTTTTGATTTATGACCTTAATGGTATTATAGGCCACCCGGCTTTAGTTCAGCATTTAAAAATTACCTTAAAGAGTTGGACTCCTATGCAGGCAAACATAAAATTCAGCAGCAGGGTGACCAGGACGATGTTACCAATTGTTTTGATGGCCACAAATACGCACTGGACCACATGCTGTCATAGAAGACAAACAAAGGCCAATAAACACTGAGGAGAAGTCTAGACATACAAGTGAAAGACACAGTGTTAATTGATCACTCAAAATCCATATCTATCTGAAAATATCTGGTCATTTCCTTTCACTTTACACGTATATTCTCGTACATTTATTGATTCCCTTTAGAGAAAATTAATAGTTACTGTGCAGGTGAAGGTTGGACCACTAGATGAAAATACCTAACTCACACCTGGGGAAAATGTGGCCCCAAAACCAGCAAACTGTCGTAATTTGGCCTGCAAAGAAAGGGATATAATGCCCCCAAACCCAATAAGAGGTGGCCTTATACAAATGAAATGAAGGTGACTGAATGGAGTGGGTCTTTATTGTTATTTAACTCAATTTCAACGCTCTCAATTTTGCACTGTATTTTAACAGAATCCAATGCAGTGTTGCATTTCTAACCACTGGTAAGGTAAATTATTTGAAAATGTGTAGCATTTGGGCAGATTTTTCTTTTATGTTAGTTATATTTTCATTTCAACCTGCACTGTGTTTTCCTTAACTTATCTGATGTATGGTCCTTTGCCTTTTATTTAAGCTCTTGTTTGGGGTGCCTTTTGATTTTCCCCTGCTACTAATGATTAGTTAATGAAGCATGATAAGTCAAAATGTATTGTCCCCATATGAGGACGGAGGGTCTCAGGAGGATAAGTCGATGTGGCTCACTTAAAAGAAATGCTGCCAATCCTTGACTTTTTTACAATTATAGTTGCTAAACTTGATAAACAAATACTCTGATTTCATATGCTGTATTAAAATATCAGTTCCTTGGGCGATTTTTCTATAGAATGAGTACTTTTTATACTTTTAGTACTTGTTGCAAATTATACTTTTTGACATTTATGTAAGATTGTGAAAACTGGGTTTTTACAGGTAACAGGCAATTTTACTTATTTGACTTTTACTTTTAAAGAATCTATTCGATCACTTCCACTCAGACACACAGCTGTCGCCTCAGGCAAACTGCGCATGTGTTCTACCTTTAATCCTTTGGCTCTGTTGATGGCTCTGAGAGGCCTCAGCACCCTCAGCACCCTGAGAATCTTCACGACGGAGATGGCACTGGATCTGCGCACAACAAGAACACATGGCAGAAAGCAGCCTTGAAATTCATATCTGAGAAAATAGTATAATTTAAGCAAAAAATAACAATGGTGACTTTTTCATTTAACTTGTTCATCTTATCATGAAAACTCACTCCATTCCCATAGAGAGAAGAGACACTCCGACCACAATCAGATCCAGAATATTGAAAGAGTTGCGACAGAACGAGCCCTTGTGCATGAACGCTCCATACACTGTCATCTGTCAGTGAAATAAACAGAGAACAGCTGAACAGAGACTCTATTTTTAAGTGGTTGACCTGCAATACAACAAGAAGGTCCCTCTAAACTTTAGTCTCAGATAAATTATAACAAATTAGCTGATTAATCAATAAAGTAACATGACATAACATTAGAGCTGGACCCATCAATAGTGCTCTTTACTACCAACAACCCCTCCACCTTTCCCCCAAAAAACAAGAAAACAATGAATATAAAACAAGGCAGTAGTTTTGTTGGCAAGATTTTGTACATTTCACCAGTTTCAGAGCAAAAGAGGTTATTACTTACTCATACAAATCATTAAAAACACATTAGTCACTGTTAAATCTACCTTCAGTACAATCTCAATGGTGAACACAGATGTGAAGACAATGTCAGCATAGGCCAAGATCTGAAAGAAACACACAGAAAAAACAGTCACATTTTGTCTTCGTGCAACAGATATTGTTCAGTTTGTTCAAATACACCTGGTTGTTACCTGATTTCTGTAGGACTTGGGATCAATGGGGTCCTCAGCTGCCAATGAGATGGAGGAGAGCAGGATGAAGAGGAGGATTAAGTTGGTAAAGGACGAAGCATTGATGATTTTGTAGCACAATTTACGGAACCTAGATTGTAAAAACACACAGGCACAGGTAAATGTTTGCAACATTTATTATGATATGATATGATATGACATGACATGATATGATATGATATGATATGATATGATATGATATGATATGATATGATATGATATGATATTGTCCTACTTGTTCTGAGGGCCAAAAATGAAAAAGG